>PVJH01009490.1:0-78837 GCA_004026705.1 Nesogale talazaci
GGGGCCGGAGAGAGTTGTCTGCAAATCCCTGACCAAATTGTACATTTGTGAGCAAAATAAAAATTGTTGTTTTAAATTTCAAAAAGAAAAAAAGAAAGATGGCACCGCTTGAAAAATGTAACTGAAAAAAAGACAAATATAATTGATGTCAAGGAATTGCTCGTGAAGAAGTTGTTGATGTGGTGTATATTTTGTTGTGCATGTTGTCACCAATTTTTTTATTTTAAAAAAGAAGAAGAGAATGAGTATGAAAAAGTTAGAATAAGACTAGTGGGGAGAAAATTCCAGTAAGAGGGTGAACTCCAGGTGAGGCTCAGGTGGGAGAGATCTTATATGTATATGAGAAACAGAAAGGAGGCCAGGGTGGATGGGGAGAGGGGCTGTTGGATGAAGGAAGCAATGTGGAGGGATGAGGCTAGAGGCACAAAATCAATTAGGACCTGAGTTAGTAAAACCAATGAGAAATGATAAGGTACTTCAACCATGTTCTACAACTTCTCTTCCATCTGGATATTCAGTGAATCCCACCAATGCCTTCCCCGGCTGTAAATGATACAGGTGCTAAAGGTACCCAAAAGCTTACACTACTCTTAGGCTGGTTTCCTTGAGAAGCAAAACCAGGGGTGTGTGTGTGTGTGTGTGTGTGTGTGTGTGTGTGTGTGTGTGTGTGTGTGTAGAAGCTGGCCAGTTTCTAGTCCAGGCGAGTTCCAAGTCTATGGGTCAGATATTAAATTGGAGACTTCTATTTCTTCTGATTTCTGTAACTGCGGGGGGCTGATGATAACACGATTTGTAGAAAGATGACAGGCGTGGATCTGCAGAGGCAAATGAACCTAAAGTTGGCAGATAAGATGCCAAGCTGCTGGTGACTTCCAGAACTGACAGGCAATATAGCAGTCCAGAGAGGACAACTCAAGTCCAACAAGCCAGAGGTTGGAGGACAAATCAGACGCAGAATTCAGATCCAGCAAAGAGCAAGCAAGCATTTCCATAGCATCCACTTATTTTGGAAGTAGCTGGTCACACCTCTGATGGGGACTTTGATCTGAATATGGATTGTATCCCACCCTCATCTTTTTTACGGCTGATTGACTGCTTACCACAGATCCCCAAATGAACGTGATTGCGTTGTCCTACATCACATCACGAGGAGATGCTGCTGCTGTAAGGTTCCAGTGCGTCTGATAGTGACCCTATGCATGACAGATGGAGACATTACCCTGCCCTAGGCTGTGCCATCCTCACACTTGTTCCTACGTCAGAGCTAACTGCTGCAGCCACTGTGGCAACCCATCCTGTTCCGGGCCTTCCTCTTTTCACTGACCCTGTACTTTACAAAGCATACTGTCCTGCTCCAGGGACTGGTCTTTGGTACAGCCAAACTACGCGAGACCAAGTCTTGCCATGCTTGTCTGTAGGGTACACTCTAGCCACAGTTCTTGTAGGCATGGGAATGACCAAGTGATAACTGCCAACCGCTGAGAATCCTGGCCCATCTGAAATTGACACCAAAATCAACCAGCGGTGGAGGGGGACAGGATATGTTAAGAACAATGGAAAGGCTTGAAAGTCAAGTGGGTTTGTTGCCTCCAACTCATGTGTGATGTGAGTCACTCAGTTAACACCTCCATAGAAATGACGATAATAGTACTTGCCCTGAGACTGTGTGAAAAGGGAGGCAGATACGTGAATGCACACACTGGGTCCAGGGAGTAGGGTCAATGGACTCTGCTGTGTCGCTGTGAGACCGGGACTTGGGTGGTGCACATTACGGCAGTCACATTTGCACAGAGACAAGACCAAGCTGGGGAGTGGGTAGGAAGTTTCTAACAGGAGGCTGATTTCCGCTTCAGCAGTTGAGAGTGGGTGATGAGACCCGCAATAGAAAAAAGGGACTATCAGGTCGAAATGGGGAGAGAGAGAAGGTACACTGGTTGGGGGAGGGTGACCTCAAAATTATGGTCTGCAAAATGTTGCATAGCAAAATGTATTCTTTTTTTTTTTATTTGCTAAAGAGATGGCTTCTCCCTCCATTTAATGGACTTCACCCCTTGTGAAGATCACCTATCCACAGATGGACAGGTTTATGTAAGGATTCTCAATTCTGTTCTACTGGACTGTATCTTTGTACCAGTAGCAGGCTGTTTTGATTACTACGGCTGCACTGTAGGTCTTCTGTAGGTTTGGTGCAGTGGAAGGGCGGTGAACAAGACGAAGCTTCTCGGTGAGATGGATTGACACGGTGGCTGCATCACTGGGCTCGGGAATAGGAGCGATGGCGAGGCGGGAACAGCATCGTGCAGTGTTGTGCTAAGGTACAGAAATGATCCATGGCCCCCAGCACCACAGTGGGTCTGAGATCAGATAGTGCGAGGTCTCTTATTTGACTGCTCTTCCTTAGCAGTGCTTTATATATGACGACCTCTTTCCTCTCCATATAAAGTTTGACAATTTTCTGACAATTAATTTTTCCATAAGCGCTTCTCTGAATTTGGTAGGCTTCTCCAGGGAGGTCAACTGAGTTCACGCGTGATTTTATTGAAAAATTGTAAATGATCGCTTTGATCCCTTCTTTTGTTATTCTTCTGTCCAGCCTTTCTCCTTCAGTTTGCATTTGTCTAAGGAGATAGCAGGATAAGTTTCTCAAAATGTGTCCATTCCTCTTGGCTCTCAAATTTGTTGGAGTATGATTTTTTTCCATAACATTCTGTGATGATCCCTTTCACTTAAATTGATTCTAGGATTTTTACATATGAAAAACACACCTTTCTGGTTTCCACTATCACGACGGAGGTGTTCTGTTACTTTTTCTTGGCCTGAGAAAGGAGTATAAGATCTCGGCTGGGGTGACGGTGGCCTTCCCTGGGGAGTAGCGCACAGTAAGGCCCTTTCTGCCGACATTGTGACCTCAGACCATGTGACTCTTGGGCTGTAGTGGCAGTTGTCCTCAGTAAGAGACGCTTTAAGACGATCCTCTCCGCCTTCTGGTGAAGGGTTGCTTCCCTCCGGTTGAGCAAGCTTCCAGGTCCTATCTAGAAATGTATCCTTTCTTATTAAAGTAGACCTGTAGTTAGTTATTGACAACAAAATAGTTTGGGAAGCCCAGTTTACCTGCAGCAATAGATCTACCAGGCTAAACTTGATTCTAATTTACTCTTTGAACCTTCAATGGCACTGTGCCAGAGCTACAGGCATTACCCAACGACAGTGATGCTTCAAATGCAATTTTCTCTGCAGCACGACAAGCAAGCCTACACACACGCTGCTGTGCTCGCCTTGCTGACATGTCCGATGCTCCCGTGTTTAGCTAATAGCCCTGCTGATTCGTATTTGTGAGACAGAGCCCTGAGTTAGGCTGCTCACCGAAATGTCAGCAGTTCAAAACCACCATCCACTCTGAAGAGAAAGAAGGGACTTTCTCTTCAGTTACTTTTGGTAAACAGTTACAGCCTCTGGAAACCCACAGGGAGGCTGGGTCACTTTGTGTCAGCATCCACTGGATGTGAGTGTTTGAGAATATTTGTGAACTCATATCACTGACTTAAGAGTGACATAGGGTGCAGTATAGCTCCAATGAACCATACAACTTTTCTCTAGTTTTTTAATGCTTCCTTCCCACTTCCCCACCCCCACCCCCTAGCATGACCCCAATTCTACCTTATAAATCTGGCTAGACCAGAGCATGTACACGGGTATAGATAAGAGCTGGAAGCACAAGGAATCCAGGACAGATAAACCCCTCAGGATCAATAATGAGATAGCAATACCAAGAAGGAGAGTAGTGAGATACCAGATGGGGAAGCGGAAGGGGAGGGAGGAAGGGGAAAGTTAGCACAATTATCTATATATAACTCCCTCCCAGGGAAACTGACATCAGAAAAATGTGTGAGGGGAGACATTGGTCTCTGTACGACATGAAAAAAAATTAGAAATTATCAAGGGTTCATGAGGGAGGGAGAAAAATGAACTGATACCAAGGGCTCAAGTAGAAAGAAAATGTTTTGAAAATGATGGTGTACAAATGTGCTTGACACAAAGGATGGATGGATGGATGGATGGATGGATGGATGGATGGATGGATGTTTTTTTAAAAGAATAAAGTGGCAATTAAGGGGAAAAGGAAAAAATGTAAAGACTTCCAAATGTGTTTCTGATCATGAGAATCATGTGATCCTTACCACTGATCATTCGTTACGAATACTGTTCTAATTCAATCCAGAAAGCCTTTCCAAAACAATTTTGTTGTCGGCATTCCTATAATCTAATAAGTATTACAGCTAAGCAAGGCACAACCAGATGAGTAGCGCACATTGTTCAAGGATGGGAACGGAGTGAGGGCCATGGCGGGGGGAGGGCCCTGGAGGGAGGGACACGGAGAGTTACAGCGCCCATGCCAGGGAAGCCGGGAGCCGACCAGGGACTCTGGGCGCGGGGGCGGGGCGGCCTCCCGGGAGGCGGGGAGAGGCGGGCAGCGGCGCGGGCAGCCGGAGGAGGGGAGCGCGGCTCAGCTTCCGTCTGCGGAGACGCCTGGAAGGAAAACGGCCCCGGCAGGTGAGCGCCGCGGGGCCGCGCGCGGGTTGGAAGTGGGGGGACAGCCGGGGGCCTGGCGAGAAGGGGGCAATTTCCGGGAACAGGAGCGGCGCGGTCCTTTGGAAAGACACCCGCGTCCCCAAGGGCCCCCTCCGGTGGCCCTTTCCAACTCCCTGCAGTCCGACCCCCGTCCCCTCCTCTCCAACCCCCCCCCCCCGGCCTCCGCGTGGAGGTGAGGGGCTTGGGGGGGGTCCAGCTGATGAGCCCCTGGCTGCGGACAGTGAAAGATTCAGTACGTTCCACGCGGACTTTCCCCGCCGATCAGGGGGTGCAGTGACCCCCCCACCCCCACTCCGCACCCGCATCTCTAGCTCCACCCCGCCCGCTCCCCGGGGGGCCGCGTTCTGCACCTCCTGCCCACCGTCTGAAGCCCCAGACACGGCGGGGGAGGGGAGGGAGGCTGCACCCAGGGAACAAACCGACCTCCCAGGCGGGCGCCCCGACCAGCCTCAGCCATGAGTCTTGTCAGCCCTGGCGTCGATGGCCTTAAGTGCGATGATCCGACTGCGCCTCGGGCCGGGTCGCACCCCCAGGTCAGCCGAGAGCCCCCAAGGGTCCTCGGGAATAAAACGCCCAGAGTCGCTCGCTGGGAGCCTGGCGCTGATCTGGGACTTTGAGGCACTCCTCTTTCCTTCTCTTAACAGCCCCTCATGATTGCTTTAAGAAAAAAAAAGTTTCCGTGATTGTTTTTTTAATCATATAATTGGGGGAACCTTAGAACTCTTGTTACAAACCATACATCAATTGGATCCGACATATTCGAACGTTTAGCCCCGTCGTTCCCTTCTGGACATTTACTTTCCACTGAGCCCTGGGGATCAGCGCCTCTTTTTTTTCCCCCATCCGTTCTTCCTCCCCGGCCCCAATCACCCAACCCTCAAGGCTCCCTGATAGATGGTAGATTGTTAAATCTCAAACTGACCGGTCTCCCTTCCCCTCTGGTTTCTGTTGTTCTTCCCTCTGGCTGGGGGTGGGGGTGGGGTGCAGTTAGGTGCCATTCATCGCGATCGGTGCCCCCAAGGTCATCAATTAGAGAAATATTGACCAAGGCGGCTTCAAAGAATAGGACGAAAGCACAGCCTTCATTTAAGGCTCTCACAGTCTAAAGAGAAAGGCCAGAGAGAGGACAGTTACCCACCCTGCAAAGGGCTCCCCAGCTCCACAGGTGCCTGCAGCCAACACTGGGGCTCAGGAATCTGTCCTCCCCGACCCTCAGATCTGCAGATCTCCGGGCTCACAAGGAGCAGGGACAGCGGGTCCACCTCCTGCCTTTGAGTCCAGGGCTTTCCACCGCAGGCCAGCATGTTGTGCCCATGCAAAGCATGCCCCACCGCCCTGGGTGGAATCGGACTCTCAGAGGCTTTCTGAGAGCCTCAGCCTTCTGCCCAGACTGTTGGGTATACATTGCCTACCTCGGGGGTAGCTCGTTTCACAGAGGCCAAAGTGAAGGTTGAATCCTATACGTGGCAGGATCTTGCCTGTGGTCCCTCCCCTCACGACAGAGCTTGTTGAAAGCTCAGGACCGGCCTGGATGCCATCAGACCTGATGAGACAAGAAGAGTCGTCCGTCCCATGTCCTCCTCCGCACCTTGTACTGAGTCCTCCTGCGCCCCAGGTGTGGAGGAGAAAAGCCGTGCTCAGTAGAGTTTTCACAGCGTTGCTGGTGTAGGTAAGGGTCAAGGGTGGGCTGCTAACTGCAAGGTCAGCCCTTGGAAACAACCTGCTGCTCCAAGTGTGAACCAGGGGGCTTTCTACTCCTCTAAAGAGTGATGGTCTTCGAAACCCATAGTGCCTTCTAGTGTCCCTTCGGTAGCAGTGAGTGAGTGAGAGCGAGAGAGTGGTTTTCAATGGCCGATTTTCCTGAAGCAAATCACCAAGATTTTCTTCCAAGGAGCTTCTCAATGGACTCCAACCTCTAATCTTGCAACTAGCAACCCAGCCTTAACCCTTACCTTCACCCTCTCCAAGAGTTAAATCTTGGTGGAAGTAGACAGCCTCCTCTTTGTGCCAGAGAGTGGCTGGCGGCTTCCAACCAGGGGCCTTTCCGCCAGCAGCTCAGTGTGTAACCCCATGAGGGCTCCTGCTTGTCCTCCTCTCTCTCCAGAGCAAACTCACAGCCACCACATTAATTCCAACCCATCATGCCTCTCTATGTTGGACCTGACAGAACTGCTCCTGGGGGTGCCTGAGGCCATAACTCTTTGAGGAAGGAGAAAAGTCTTGGTTTCAGATGACTAGTATTGGAGTCTTTTTCATGCTATAGAAGGTTAATGGACTAGCTTCCTCTTTTAGATGGTGAGCTCCCTTGAGGCCATGAATATACCTTATTCTTTATTGAATCTCCAGGTCTAATCGACAAGGATATTAGGAACTTGATGACCTTTTAATGTATTGGAACATGTTTGTTTGAGAACATGGTTGATAGGCAGTAAAACATTCCACCACTCACAGTGACATCTCCCCCCTCTTACCATGTGACTTGCTGCCGTGAGGGAGTTAACATAGGGTAGGAGGAACATTAGAAATGAAGACCTATTTGGGCTGAGCCCTGGTAGTATAGTGGTTGTGTGTGGGATTGTGACCCCCTGGGTTGGCAGCAGCTCTCCAGGAACAAGGCTGGGCCTCCTTCTCCCACCAGAGGGCAGTGATGCCCAAAAAATAGAAATGAAGACCTATAACAAAATGAAAGAAGGTTCCCCAATCTGTGCTTCTTTATCTTTTTCTGGATTGCTATAAGCATTTAATCACAGTATGAATTTTCTTTCACTCCTCTTAGCCTTTGGGTGAAGGAGGAAGTTGACTGCGCTCAGTTTGAAGCCCAACAAGGCCAATGGCTTCAGTGTCGACTCATGGAGACCAAGAGAAAGGGCCCCATTTGCCACCACCCAGCAAGCAGGTATGTTGATCCCCTGGGACTCTGCCATCCTCAGAGGCATGGCGTGTGGGCCTTCTGTTCAAACCTGGCCCAGACACGGTCCTGCCTTGTCGTGTTCATCTTGCAGTCTGGCACCATTGGGATGGGTTCAGAGCAAATGAAATATGGAAGAAAGGGCTTTGACTGCTGCCTCACAAAGGAGTTTTTAGGCATGTACTCACAAAATCCTTTCTTTGTTCATCCCAGTTTCGAAGTTAGCTTAACTAGTTCAGAGGCTGTCCGGGACTGAAGGGGTTTTCTCCAGCAGACCAAACAGAGCCAAATAACATATTCCATTTTTTTCCCTTTTTACATTTTCTGTGAATCAGGGGTAACCGTATTAAGCACAAGACCACTGCCAGGTGTTCCCAGTCAGGATAACTCACTGCCATCGAGTCAGTGTTGACTCTGAGTACCCATGCAGGGCAGGGTACAACTACCCACACTAGAACTCTTTAAAGGAGTAGAAAGCCCCATCTTTCTCATGAGGAGCTGCAGGTGGGTTCAAACTGCCGACCATGCAGATGGCAGTCCAACACGTAACCACTACACCACCAGGGCTCCCGTCCAACCAGGTTAGCAGGGTTTTTAATTACTGACCCAGCCATCAGACGGAGAAGCCAAGTACAAACACGGACGCTTGTTCCCCTTGTTAAAGATGAACCGTGTGTGTTTCAGGGGCGTGTAATGGCATGGATGCCGTATGGTGACAGAGGAAGGGCATTCATGTCCTCTGGGGGCAGGTTTTCAAGATAAAGAAGGGGTTTACGGAGGAGGTGAGGTTTGTGAGGCAACATTTAGGAAGTGCACACAGATGGATGCTATCAAGTCACAGGAGAAATGTTTGGACACCTGAGCTACCGAGGAGAAATGGAGGGCCATCAATCATTGATGGCGGCGACAGAAAAAGATCATCAGTGCCCTGCTAGCGGACTCTGAGGGAACATTTAATCTCCCTGGCTAGACAAGCAGCCATTTTAATGGTGTGTGTGTGTGTGTGTGTGTGTGTGTGTGTGTGTGTGTTGGAGGGGCCTGGGGTGTGAAGAGTTCCTCATTGCTGCTGTAGCCACAGCCGGGAACAAGAATCGATGGCTTGCATTGGGCGTAAGCAGGGGGGACTTGCCGGGGGTGGTGATGGAGTGGTGAGGAGCCAAAGTAAGTAGAGAATGAGAACGGCACCATCTCCCATGGCCAAGACACCCCCCTCTGCCACCTCACCTGCTGGGCCCTGGGGAGCTGTAGAGGAGGAGGAGGGAGGCTGTCACTCTGGATTGCCGGGAGACCTCCAAAGGCACGGGTGTCACAAGATCAGTCCATCTTGTTAGCGTGACGGGATGCAAGAGGCAGAGCCTAGGCCCCCATTGGGCACATGGAAACGCTCTCTCAAGGAATGCCATTCACATGGACAGCTGCTACAAGCGATGAAAGGAACCCTGGCGGCCGATGGTTATGTGCTCCATTGGTAACAGACAAGTGGGTGGTTAGACCCCACCCAGCAGCACCTTCGAGAAAGCTCGAGCAATGCCCTTCCATAAAGATTCCAGCCCAGAGAACCGTAGAGGGCAGCACGACTCCAGCATGTGAGGTCACTATGCATTGAGAATTCACTTAATGACACCTTACAATAGCAAGGCCAGGGCTTAAGACCTGTTGTCAGGAGAGCCCGTTCCCTGGAGCAGGAGATCATGTTCAGTAGAGGAGAGGGGCAGAAAAAAGACGGCAGACTCTCCTGGCGATGGGTTGACTCAGCGCTACCACAATCGGCTCAAGCATGGGAACCGTTGTGAGGACAGCACAGGACTGGGCAGTGTTTTGTTCTGTTGCACATCGGGTCCCCATGAGTGCGAACCACCTCGGTGGCTCTTCACGACAACAACAGAGACAACACCAACAAGAGAAGAGTCTAAAAAAAAAAACACAATAGCAAACCCGGCCAGCTCAACGTCAAGCACCTCACAACAAAACATAGTAAACCTCAATAAAGAAATGGCAGAGGACATGCACAAATAATCCACACATGAGAACATATAAATGTGGCATTACAGAAAAAAAGGAAGAAAGAAAATTCATTTTTAGAAAATAACTAAGCCAAAAGTAAACACATATGCCCAAGCTTCTCTGATTCTGGTTCGATGGTGGGGATTGTCCCAGTAGCCAAGGAGGCGAGCGGTCTGGCTGACGAAAGAGCCACAACAGCAGAAGCTCAGCTACTTGGCCAAGTCTCTAATACCCACAGCCTTACTTAAGAGCAGAAAGTATTAGGTGACACACAGGGTTACTGTATATAGTGAATGAGTGGCACCAGATCAAAAGATAGCTCTGCAATGCCAACGAGGCTATGGAGACATACCCAACTGCACAGAATGACCAGAAACATGCAAATCAAATGACAAAATATTATTTAGACCTATTGTTTGTGTTAGTCTGGGTAGACTAGAGAAACAAATTCATAAACACGCATATGGATATAAGGGAAAGGTTTAGATACAAGAGGAATGGAACATCAAAAAAGCATCCCAACCCACTCCAGTCCAAGATCTTAAGTCTGATACTAGCCCATATGTCCGATGCCAGTCTATAAAGTCTCCTTCCAACTCACATGGCACATGCAGTGATGCCAGGACAGTCATAGGCCAGTGAGTGCAGAGTCTTGTGTGTCCAGCAGCAGCAGAAGCATCCCTGCTCTGGCTTCCCTCATGGGTCCCCTCATGGCTCCTCATTTCCTGGGCTCAAGGTCCACCAGCAGTATCCATTGCCAGCAGAAGCCTCTCAGCGCTGGCAGGGGACTCTCTGTGGCTCCTTTGTGGCTCCATCAGGGCAAGCCCATATGGTTCTCTTCTAGCTCCTCCAGTTCCTCGGACGCTGCCATCTTGTCTCATCAGTTGAGTGTCTGCCAACAACTGAGGGAGATGGTCTCTCATCTCCACGAGGGAAATATCGCGAGACTTCCCACAATTCTCAGAGAAAGCCATGCCCACACAGAGGTCTCACTGGCTATCTCCAGATTGACAGGCTAGACTCCATCCCTACAGTCCCAGTCATGAAATTGACACATGATAGCCACATTGTTCATTCGGGACCCTGGTGGTGGAAGGGACTACACACTGGGTTGTTGTTTGAAACCACCATCTGCTCCAGAGGGTAAGACAAACTTTCTACTTCAGCTGCTCAGAAACCCACAGGGACCATTCTCCTCTGCCCCAGAGGGTCGCTATGCACTGCCATCAACTTGATGGCAATGAGTTTGACTTTTTGAGTTTGTATCAATAGAATAGGTCATGGGGTCACACAAGTCGTTTGCAGTCAACTACTAAGCAAAAGGATGGTGGTGACACTATCCCCACCCCCATAAGCAAAGTCGTTTGCAGTCAACTACTAAGCAAAAGGATGGCGGTGATACTATCCCCACCCCCAGAAGCACTGCACAGGAAACAGACCTGGTGATCTGCTTCCATAAAGATTATAGACAAGAATACCTATGCTGCTTCCACAGCTAAGCAAAAAACAACCTGCCTCCAGCTTGGCTTGTCCTGGTGACGGATGAAGGGAGAATGGGCTGGAGTCACAGGTGTGGTTCTCGTGGGTACTTGGAGGTTTGGAGCATGTATCAGATCATGGTAGAAAGAGATCATCTCACCCCCAATAAAATGATCTTTTAATAAAAGAACAAAAATAATCTCATGAATATTACCTGTTGAGCCATGTGTGTCTATGAAATGGTCAGCCATGTGTGTCTATGGAATGGTCAACCACAAAAGCACTTTGGATGACAACTGCAGAAGCACTCTCACGCTGGGACCAATGTATTCTAGAGAAGAGAATGGTTCATGATCTGTTTTTTGTAACGTTGCCTGTTCTCTGCTCGCATTAATTTTTCTACACTCATTTTTTTTGGTAGTTAGACATGTAAGGCAATGGAGGAACAAAGGCATGAGTAAAAGGATGCAGTAAAATGAATTGTTATCACTTTATGTATATCAAGGAGGGGAGAAATTTCTCAAAAAACATGTAGTCTTTTTTTAGATATATATATTTTTTTGCTTTGGTGATTTTTTTAAAAAAGTAATTGCCTAACCTGCATATGCTGTAAAAACAAAAACAAAACGAAAAACAACATAAAGTCCATTCACAGGGAAATAACTTGACATGATGGCTGGCTTTGCTTGATGTCTTATGAAAACTTCATGAATAATTCAACGATGGTTGCTAAGAACTCACATGAAGTTGACGTAAGTGGGACAAAATCTTTATGAATGAACATCTCCATCGCTTTACCTGCAGCTTTCCATGCCCTTTAGATTTGGGGACTGACACTTCTCTCTGGGGGATTGTACATGTTTTGGAAATTTAGTCCTTACGCTTTCTTGGCCGTCAGTGGGCCTTAGCTAAGTTTACTTCCGATGTGTATCATAGGGATGAAAACACTTCTACTGTAACTACTACTGTTACCCACAGTGCCTCATTCTCCTCCCTTATCAAACAAATGCGATTGGAGTAAAAGAGAAAAGCAGCGTGCTCCCTGTGAGTTTTCAGTGCCTGGCTTTGCCTAGCGTAGGCAGTCCCCATGCTGCGGTACTTTTGGTGGCCCTGGTAGCATTCACCAGGCGTTTGTACCCTCGGGTCGCTTGGGTCTAACTTCTCTGCATTCTCTGTGCTTGCACAGTACAGAGGACGCCCTTCCTTCTTTAGCTGTATTGTGTCTTCTCACCTGATGGCCGTGTCCTCTACTCAATGGTTCCCTCGTCTTATTTTCTGCAGCCAACCTCCTTGGTTGATGAGGCGGGGTTTTCCTCCCTGCAGGCCCTGTTCCTCTGGCTAGCTGCCGTCGCATTGCCTCTGACTCACTGCGGCCTAGTGGACAGCACAATGAAGCACTCCCTGGTCCTGCACCAGCCTGACAGCTGTTTTGATGTTTCAAGCCACTGCCGGAGCCTCGGTGCTAATCCATCTTCTTCTTTTCCCCCCGCCCTTCTACTTTCTGCCACTCGCCATTTGTCAGACTGTGATGGCTTGTGTGTTGCTGTCATGCTGGAAGGTACGACACCAGTATTTCAAAGACCAGCAAGGCCACTTACAGTGAACGGGTTACAGCAGAGCTTCCAGGCGGAGAGCAGACAAGGAAGGAGTTGACGTTCCACTTCTACTTGATCAAGTCTGATGTCCTTTTGCAGGGACCACTCTTTCCCGACAACATGGCTGACACACGTGAGACGAAGCCCCACCATCCTCTCTCTCTTCTATGGAGCATGCAAGACAGATTGTTTTTCCTTCTGACAGTCCATGGTACTTGCAATATTCTCCACCGACCCCCTAATTCAGATGCATCATTTCATGTGGTCTTCCTTATCCAATCTCTAACCTTCACATACACATGAGGTGATTTAAAATGCCATAGCTCAGCTCAGGCACTCCTTCGTCTTCAAAGTGGCATCTTCTCTCTTCATGCTTTAAAGAGGTCTTGCACAGCTGATTTGCCCTTTGCCACTGCCCTCGGCATTGACTGGATTCAAACGAAATGAAATCTTTGCTAACTTCAATATTCCCTCTGCTTAGCGCGGTGCTGTCTATTGCTCCATGATGAGGACTTGGGATTCCTTTACATCGAGTTGCAGTCCAGACTGAAGACTGCAGACTGTGATCTTCATCAGCAAGTGCTTCAGGTCCTCTTCACTATCAGCAAGTAGAGTTGTGTCATCTGCAGATCATAGATTCCTGATTAGCCTTCCTCCAATCTTAATGCCTCATTCTTCATAGAACTCAGTTTCTTAGACTATTTGCTTACCATCTAGATTGAATAAGTATAGACAAAAAAAAATACGATTGTGACATGCACCTATCTTAATTTGAAACCATGCAGTATTCTGTTTGAACAATGGCCTCTTGAGCCACACACAGGTTCCTCATAAGCCAAAGAAAGGTTATGGAATTCTCAATGTTATTCAGTGTCAGCCCTAACTATTCTGAAGCAGCTGCCACTGTCTGCCTTGAAGTCCTTTCGTTTTCTCTAGCCTCCAATTAAGGATGGGCCAAATACACTCTACAGAACCTTTCTTTAGTACCTTGCAGGAAACACCAAAGAAAAATACCACTTCAAAAGGCAGGAACTAGATTTTCTACTTGTGCCCAGTACACCATAGAGTCACCTGGGAACAGCACAATGAAGCACTGACTCAGCCTGTGCTGGTCTCAGGGCCATCGCTATTCCCGAGCCCATTCTTGCAGCCCCTGTGACCTGCCAGCTCACTGATGGCTTTCTTCTTTTTCTCTGACCCTCTTCTTAACACACGTCATGTCCTTCTTGAGGATCTGGCCCCATCGGATAGCATGTCCAAAATACATGAAATAAAACCTCACCATTCTCCCTTCTAAGGAACATTCTGGCTGTCGTCCCAAGACAAGTTTGTTTGTTTTTCTGGAAGCCAATGGGATATTGAATATTCTCTGTCAATACCAAATTTCAACTGCATCGTCTCTTTTTTTTGGCTTTCCTTAACCATTGTCTGTTTTTGTGCATGCGTATAAGATGGTTGAAAATAAAAAGTCTTAGGCCAAGAACACTTTAGTCCTCAAGGGGAGATCTTTGCTTTTTAACACTGGAGAGAGGGCTTCTGCAGATTTACCCAGTATAATATGTTGTTTTATTGCCTGAGTGATTATTGGTTTCCTCCTAAGAATCAATGTTCAAGTGTGCTCAATACTGAAGATCTTCATCAGCAAATGCTTTCCATTTTTTACTTTCAGTGGGTAAGCCTGTATCATCTGCATATTACAGACTGCCATAAATCTTCACCCAACCCTAATGCCAGGTGCTTCTTCCTATGAAGCAGCTTCTTGGATGATGGACTCAGCATCCAGCTTGAATAAGTATGGTGAAAGGCTATAACCGGATCCGCTGTGATACCATGCCACAAGATAGGTTCAACAACCAAGCCCCTCTCGTGAATCTTGTACTTACCACATTTCTGTGCCACGTGGGAATTGCAACTGTACCTTCCTGGCTTCTACTGATGAAAACGTGTCTGTGATATGCTCCAAAGTCCTATTTCTCCTCCGTTTTCATTCCATCTACTCAGCAGCACCAGATCTCACAGCCTGTCTTGGCCCCTACAATCCCCAGTACCAAAGTAGTCATTTTAACCAGCTGGATGATGGCTTAAGGGCCAGCCACGGGAAGTGCAATGGTTAGGACAAACCGGCCAGCACTGCCATGTGGGGCATGCCCCTCGGTGAGTGGCACACCAGGTACAGTGGCTGCGTGGTCAGAGGGATGGCGGTCAAAAAGAAAATGTGTTCTTAGCTATCATTCAGCCAGAACAGATGCCTGATTCTCCAGCTGGTACCCTCTCCTCACCTAAGTCCCTCCAGCACTCCCTGCAGCTCTCTCAGAAAGTCATGATTGCTTTGTGCCGGTGGCAGCTGACACAAGCCACAATGTGTAATAAGAGAGGGGGACTCTCTGCCCTCCTCCAGAGGAAGCAAAGCAGATGGTTTCGTGATGGTTTTCCTTAACTCACCGCTTAATTTTCCTTGCAGAGCCTGATATTTTGTCCCAAATCCAAACTCCACATGCACAGAGGAGAGATCGTAAAGATTATCAAAGAATGCCAAGAAGAAAGTTTCTGGAAGAGAGGTAATTGTATCCCTCTTAGTCTCTGTAAATACTGGATTTGCTCTGGGCCCTGGGGTGACGCAAAAGGTTAAGCACTCAACTACGAGTCAAAAGGTTCAACCCCCCACCCAAAAGTGTCTTGGAAGACAAGCCTGGCAATCTGCTTCCTCAAGGTCACAGCCATGAATGACCTGGGGAGTCCAGTCCTGCTCTGACATACGTGAGGTCACCACGAGTAGGAAATCTCTCAATGGCAATGAACAGTAGCAATGTCTTTGCTGTAGTAAATTACTTGACCGTCACAGGACCATTATGGTTATGCCTTCTGTTTGAGCAGGGACTTTGAATAAATCCCTCGTGACCATTTGCTAAAGATTTTATTCCACTTAAACTTTTAAACTCAATGTCTAACTCCATCTTGAGACCCTTTTATTAGGACAGAGAAAATAACCAGTTCAGGGCACTTCATCTCACTTTCCCAAAAGTAACGCATGGGGAATGTTTTGTTTTGTTTTCCTTGGTCCACAAAGCGGACCAAGAGTGTCACTGAGCCTTGCTTGCCTGCTAAAGAGCAGGCCTTCCTGAATGCCACTCAACTCTGAGCTTCTGAGAATTCAGGAGCAGTGGGTGCCCAGTTCCCTGCTTGATCCCAGAGCTGAGCAGGGCGCCGCCCACGTGGAAGAGTAGTCAGTGGTTGCTGAAGAAATTATAAGAGGCAGCAGGTCCCTCAGACTCCCCTTCACATTCCTTTGCCATAACCTTGCTGGCTGAGTTGCTTTCTTCCCCGGGGCCTCCCTTATGTAAGACCAGGGTGCAGTCAGGTGACTTCCAATTTTAAAAATTCATGCTTCATCACTTGAAAATGTCGTGGGACAGTCTGTGGAGACGCCTCCAGCAATTTACACCCTTGTCAATGCAGGGCTAATTTGTACTTGGACATACTCATTCTGATTTTGAAAATCCTGCCGTTCCCACTGTTTGGGAGCTGCTCTTCATTAGGCACTGCTGCCACGACTGGTAGGACTTTGAGAAGCCCATGTGCTTTCTGACAGAGTCTGAGTCACTCATTTCACTGGACCCCAGGAGATGAACCTCAGTCTGACCGGTGCGTCTGTCACCAGGAGTAGACTGCAAACCGGGGGTTAATTGTTTGGGTGGTTAGAAAGAGCTAGATGTTTATCACGCTCCCTGCTTTTGAAAGAAGACATCTGACAGATTTTGAACAAGAGTAGACTTTCCTTTTTTTTAAATCCTTTTTTCCAGTCTAAAATACCTACTTTTAAAACTATAAATAACACTTGTGTTTGGCATGAATGTAATCATCTTACAATCGTTAGAAAATAGACAAACCCAAAACGTGGAGCAAAGTATTGTGAAAGATTAAAAGTAGATACTAAAGGGAATGATAAAATACATAACAGAAATCATTTTTAAAGGGAGCTCTTCTAGATTCAAGCGAAGTAGAAAGACATGACTGTGAAGTATAATATAAGCGGGCTTCAAAAAGTTCATGGGATAATCCCCCTATCTTTTCATGCCATTTCCCCATGAACATTTTGCAGCCCCCTCATACATGATCCTCACTTTCAAAAAATTAAAGGAGCCCTGGTGGATTACACGTTGCGCTGTGAACCATGAGGTTTGCAGTTCAAAACCAGCAGCTGATCCATAGGGGAGAAATGAGACTTTCTACTCCTATAATGAGGTTCAGTCTCAGGAACCCCCAGGGGTACTTTGATCCTGTCCTACAGGGTTCCTATAAGGCAAAATCAACTTGATGGGAATGAGCTCGATTCCGTTCAGTTGTAAAGAACATATTGAACCAATTGGGGAACTGTTGTTGTAGATTTTGTGTATCAGCTGATCGATACCCTTCTTCCTGAATAGCTAGTGAAATTGGGGTTCTGTGGGGGAGTGGTCTTGCTCTTAGACGACACCTCCTGAAAGAGTGCTGGAGTCAAGATGTTTGCAAATTACAACTGGCTCCCGAAGGAAAAGGAGGAGGAGGGAGAGATGAAGGGAATTGGGCCAACTGTTCACAATTACTGAAGCTAAGCGAAGAAGAACATACAGAAGGGGCTGAGCCTCGGTGGCGCAGTGGTTGTGTGCGGGACTGTGGCCCACAGGGTTGACGGTTCAAATCCAGCTGCAGCTCTCCAGGAGCAAGACTGGACTTCCTACTCCCACCAGCGCAGTGATGCCACACACACAAAAAAGAAGAATACAGAAGTTGACTATGCTATTCTTTAACTCTTATATAGAACTGAATATTTCAAAACGTATGGTTAAAGGAATCTTTCAAATGCACAGAGGAAAAAAAGAGAATTAGGAATGCATGCCCACGAAGATACTTGCCTTAGTGCAGCAATCTAAGCCTGGTGCATGCTGGGCAGTCAGTGACTGGGGGGGGGGGGGGGGGGGGGGGGGGGGGGGGGGGGGGGGGGGGGGGGGGGAGGTGGCGACGGAGTGCAATCTGGGAGCCATGCAAAGGGTTAACACGTGCACCTGCCAAGCAAACATTTGGCAGTTCAAGTCCATGCCAAAATTGCCTCTGGAGAAAAGGCCTGCCAATCTGCTTTTCCCCAAAATCCGCCCTTGTAGACTGTGTGGGTCTCCGCTCTGCCCTGGCACTGGGCCGGTGGGGGTTGACGCTGACGGCACAGGAACCGGTACCGATGGAGTCTCATGGAGTTGAGGTTTTGTTAGATCAAGAACTGCGTCAAGCTTTGTGTCTTGGATAGATCCCAAGACGTCTCCCGTATTTAGGACAGTGCTAAATAATTAAAATGCCAAACGAATAACCTCTCCTTGCTGAGGGAGGAAAAAGGAAAACCCCACCCCACTGCCATGAAGTGACTTCCACTCTTGGTAACTGACAGGGCGGGGCGGGCCTGCGCGGAGGGTTTCCCGGACCAGACGTCTGCCGTGACGAGGACCGCCTCCTCTTCCCCCAGAGCTGGACAGGGCCAGGGGTAGCAGCAACCCTGAGGTCAATGCCACGTGCTTAACCCACTGCACCACCAAGGGTCCTTGGGAACGAGGGAAAGTCCAGAATCATTCTCTGTGAATTCTAGGTGAGAGGCTAACTTTTGAAATATCACGATTGAAGGGCGTTTTTGTTTTACAGCTCTGCCTTTTTCTCTTGTAAGCATGCTTGTCACGCAAGGACTAGTCCACAAAGGTAAGACTCTATACTTGTTGAATACATTGATTTACGATAGTCCAGTTGTCTGTGGAACCTCCTGGCAACCTTTTTGGTGCTGGGCATCTCTCTCTTTATGGTGAAGGATTTATTTAATTTTGCCTGTTTTCAACTTAAGTGCCTGTCATGGGTGGAAAATGCCCCCCAAAATATGTTAGTCTTAGATATGGGAAGGTACTAGTTTATAAGAGAAAGGGGAATTAAAATTGCTGGAGAAGATTATCCTCCATTATCCAGGTCCCTAAAAATGGAAGACATTGTTGGCTTGGAAGACAAAAGAATGAGCCCCAAAGCCAAGGACTGTGGGTGGCCTCTCCCACCTACTTCCCACAAGGCTATTGAGTTGAATCTGATTCATCAAGACCCTATAGCATTCCTTGACTATGGAACTTTATAGGATGAGACAGCCTCGTCTTGCTCCCTTGAAGTGGTTGGTGGCTTTGAACCACTGACTTTGAAGTTAATAGCCCAACACCTAACCTACAATGTCACCAGTGGTTCATGAGTGGCCTCTAATTACTGGAAAAAACAAGGAGAATCCTCCTTTAGCGTCTACAGAAAGGAACACACCTCAGCCAACATCTTGGTTTTAGCCCAGTGTTTTAGTCTGGGTAGATTAGAAAAACAAATTCATAAACATGCATATGTATATAAGAAAGAGGTTTACATACAAGAGCAACTGTACATTAAGAAAACATCCCAACCCAGTCCAGTCCAAGGTTATAAATCCAATACCAATCTATAAAATCCTCTTCAGAATCATGAAGCACATGCAATGACATCAGGACAATCACAGGCCAGTGGGTGCAGAGTCTTGTGTATCTAGTCTGGTAGAAGCATCTCATTGCTGGCAGAGGTCTCCCCATGGCTCCTTCAGTTTTCAGGGCTCAGGGTCTGGTTGCATCCATGTGGCTTGTCCGGCTCCGGGCACTAAAGTAGTTTCATGTGTCTCCTTCTCAGGGATGTCTCACAGGGAGTCAGCCTTGTGTCTTGTCAGTAGAGCATCTCCAAGAGACAGAGTAGTGAGTCTCACCTTCAAGGGGGAACACACAGCTGGATTTCCCAGAATTCTCAGGAGAAAGCCATGCCCACACAGAGATCTCATTGGCTCTCTCCAGATTTTCAGGCTAGACTCCACCCCTACACTCTTAATCCTCAAAATGATACCAGATGAGGTGACTGCCACACCCAGTGAGACTCATTTTTCACTTCTTACTTCCATAACCAATGGGTGTTCCTTTAAAGCCACCATCTGGTGGTGTGTGTGTATTAAATGGTGGGCAGCTACTATGGTCCGTGCAAGGTCCGTGGGACAACTCACCAACCACATAGCTGTCTGCTTCTGGAAAGACTGTCCCTATGGAGAGGGTCTACCCTGTCGTACACGATCACTGTGAATCAGAATTTACTAGACTGCAGTGGGTGGTGTGGTGGAAGTCTGTGATAATTTGTTACAGCAACTATCAGAAACTTATACAGTGCCTTTCTCTGCAGAGATCTAAGCCTTCCTGGTCCTCTGAATATGATTGAGCAGATTTCCCACTGTGACAGGGAGCGCTGAGGAGTAGACAAATGGGTCTAAAATACATGCCCTGTCCAGGCCAAGAGGCAGCCTCTACTTGAGGGAGGGCAGCTCTCTGGTCCACCTTGTTACATCTATGTCTAGGACTACCAGCAGTCACTTTGTATCTCGCCACACAGAACTCTCTCTGGTTCACAAACTTTTCTCCACCCCATGCCTGTATCTATCCTCCCTGTTGCTCCCTGGTCTACAAGCATTACCTAGTCCCCAGGTGATAATAATGCACTTGCCGTGGTTTAAGCCAGTGCTACTGATTTCTAGAACTTAAACAGCAAAGCAAACAAACAAAAATCATTGTACCCAGTAATCATGAGGGAAGGTATTCTCCTCCTTTTCTGGATCTCAAAGACTGAATGCCTCATGTCTCTTGGATCAAGGTTACACTTGTTTATAAAAATTATGTCCTGTTCTGAATGAGGGGAAGTTCAGAGTGGAGACCCAAAGCTCATCTGTAGGCAACTGGTCACAAGGAAGAGAGGAGCCTATCAGAGTGCAGTATAATATCGATGAAAAATAAACTTTCGTCTAGTTTTTTTTTAGTGCTCCCTACCCCCACACTATCATGACCCCAATTCTACCTTACAAATCTGGCTAGACCAGAGCATGCACATGAGCATGGATAAGAGCTGGAAACAGAGGGAATCTAAGACAGATCCCACAGGACCAATATTGAGTGTAGCAATACGAGGAGGATGAGGGGAAGGGGACACTGATCACAATGATCAGTGTATAATTGCTTTCCCCAGGGGGAAAAATGACAGAAACGTAGGTGAAGGGAGACCTCGGTTGGTGTAAGATATGAAAATTATAAGTTACCAAGGGGTCATGAGGGAGGGAGGAAAAAATGAGCTGATATCAAGGGCTCAAGTAGAAAGAAAATGTTTTGAAAATGATGTTGGCAATATATATACATATGTGCTTGGCACATGGATGGATGCATGGATTGTGATAAGAGCTGTAAGAGCCCCCAATAAAATTATTTCATTGAGAATTTTTAAGTTTCATTTACAATTGTGATATAAATAATAACAACGTATATGTACACACAAAGGGGTTCTAAAAAGTTTGTGGGGAAATGGGAAAGTACCTAGCACTAGCAATGACTAGGTGCTTTGAGCTCAGTTGTTGGTTGTTTTTAAATCAGCCTGGAATTGTCTTTCATAGTCTCTCTTGTTAGAAATTAAAGTTCATATGTGTGTACTATTTGCTTGTGATAGTAGTGTGGGCCAAGAATTGAATCGATGCCTTTTTAAAAAGTCGTCTGATTGGATCAAGAGTCTTTGAACACTTTTAAAAACTTTTATCTTACATTTTTGGAGGTTTCTTTATAAATGTAAATATGATAGAAAATGAAATAATCATGTATTTATACCTTGTTCCCTAGGTTATTTAGCATCTAATCCAAGATTTGGATCATTGCCTAAACTTGCACGTAAGTCATAGACATGAAAGAAAAAAAACAGATATTGGAAAAAGAGATGTTTACAGAAATTAGAGATATGGTTGCCCCAACTAGACAGCCTATGTTGACTCTGAAAATTCTGTTTTCTTCATTTTGCACTTCTTACTTTGATTAACCTTTTCTGATACCAAGTTCACCAGCAGTGACTTGGCCATAGATAATTCTAAATATAGATTATGAGGAGCTAGCGAGGCAGATAACTTGTGGATGATATATTCATTAGTAGTTTTAATTTTCTTCTTTTGGCCTGTCTTTTAGAAAGATATTTTATTGTGGACAGACAGCGTGGGTCATTGTGAAGATCAGCAACTTTCTAAAAATTTCTTATAAGCTTGGGGGTTCCTCTTCTAACTGGGACACATGGTCCTTTTATGTACAAAGAGAATGCAATCTGATTTATTTTCAGTGGGAGCCACAGGTTACAGACTTCCTACATGTTGTTTGCTAAGAGGAGACTCTGAGTAATATAAACAGTTAACAGATGTGGCTGGAAACCAAGAGGTTAGGGCTTCAGGGTCACCCAGAGACCCCTCAAAATCAAGTCCTGGCAGTCTGCTTTCCCAGACCTCCCCATGCTCCCCATGGAGTGCCATGCTCCCCATGGAGCCCATTGCTGTTCAGACACACAAGAGGGCACCATGAGGTGGATCAACTGGGTGGAAACTAGGCATGTATTCTAAGGAAGGAGCCTCTCTCCCATGTGCTCTCTCTTCTTTGCTCCAAGTCCACAGAGGAGATGATGGGCTCTTCCAACCCACTGTCCAGGAGGCTGCTCAGAGCCACGACCCTGACCCCATCTCCCTCCCCTCTGATCGCCGCAGTCTTTTTGTGTCTTCTGGGCCTCTGTAGGCAGCACCTTTGCTGACTGCAGCCTGACTTTATCATTCTCAGTTGCAATCTGAGCACTTGCCAGTCCTGCTTTATAATAGGGCGGTGTGTTGTCAGAGTTTCTGTTCATTCATTCATCTGAATACTTTAAAATACCAATTACTACTGTTAATTAAGAAAGTTCTCGAAGAGGATTAAAAGAGAAGAATCCGAATCTTTAAAGGACCTGTTTTTCCCCAACCTACTTTGACAGTTGCTGGTATCCTGGGATTCGGGCTTGGAAAGGCCTCCTACATAGGAATATGCCAGAGTAAATTCCATTCTTTTGAAGATCAACTCCGTGGGGCTGGATTTGGTCCACAGCATAATAGGTTGGTAATCTTTTCTTTTTGAATTGCGAGATTATAAATGAAGGTAATTATAAGAGTTTCAATGAATGGCTATCCACGATGGATGTATGGATTGTGAATAGAGCAGTACAGGCCCCAATAAAATGATTTATAAGAAAGCCTCTCTACCGTTATGATATTAACATTGTTTTAAATCCTTAAGGAAAACCTGCAATGCTCAAATTTCAAGTTATTGCCACCCAACGTCGATGGTTGTTATTTATTTATTTATTTATTTATTTATTTATTTATTTATTTATTTATTTTGGCTTTTGGGCATCACTGCCCTGTGGTGGTGGGAGTAGGAGGCCCAGCCTTTGCTCCTGTGAAGCTGGAATTGAACCTCCATCCCAGTGGGCCACAGTCCTGTGCACAACCACTACGCCACTGGGGCTCAGCCTCAATCGTTGTTATTTAATATTTGTCTTAATTATTGAGCAACTTCATTTGCATATTAAATATTTAATGAGTAAGTATGGGGTATTGTGAAAGTCATGAAACAAAACTTTTATGGACAGACATGACTTCTATCATCAAGAGGTTATGTGAAAAAAAAATGGTTGCTTTTTTCCTTTTTAGCAGTTTTATTGGAACCTCGTCTATATATCAGACAATGCCATCATTCAGCTACATCAAGAAGAGCTGTCCAACTTTCACCAAAATCCATGAAGCACAGTTCTTTCCTGGCTGACTGGCAGCAGTTAGATGTTGGCATTAGCAGCATGCCTGCTGCTGGCAAAATGTAAATGTTTGGGTCAAAAAACATGCTCAATTATTGATTAACTTGCTTGGGTGACCGTGCGACAGTTTTTTTGTTTTGTTTTGTTTTGAAGCTTCTCGTCTTTTTTTTAAAGGTTTCTCATGTGTGTTCAGTGGTGATCAGAATAGTCTCCCTGGGCTGTTGATGAAGAGCAAAAGTAGCCATTCATAATCTTCAGGAAGTGTTCAGTTCACGTTAGCTATTTCTACTACAGCAGGAGCCCTGGTGGCACCGTGGTGCTGAGTGGGGCCGCTAACCACTGGTCCGCAGTTGGAAAACCACCAGCTGCAGTTCTAGGAGAGCGATGAAGCTTCCTACCCCTGGAGAAAGATCCGTCCCGGGAAGCCACAGGAGCAGTTCTACCCTGTCCAACAAGGTCACTAGGAGGACAAACGAGTACAATGATAGCATTTTGAAAATTCTTCTCATACCACTTCACTTAGATGAAAGACCTGCATTCCTACCTGATTTTCGAACCAAAAGACCTGGGGGAGGATTTCCTCTTTGCAGGAGAAAAGGTGAAAAGCAACCTAGCACCCAGCTCTGTTTTGCAGTGCTCCCTTACAGGGGCAGTGCACAGTCTGGCCATCCATACGAATGGCTCCGGCCCCTAACTATGCTCAGCTTCTCGGGGTCTGGCTGCCATAGCTGCAAGACCTAACCCTATCACAGCATGTACTTCAAGATGGAGCCTTTTTGACAATGAATGAAAACCATTCTTCTTGATTGTGTCACTCTAGGCATAGCAAACCATATGATTTTCTGATTCAAAATGGTCAATACCAGTTCATCCCAGCTCACTCATTCCTAGGATATAAAACTTTATATGTTCCTCTTCACTTTGATGACTTCCAGTTTTCCTAGATTCATGCTTCATGGTACAGTCATGATTAGAAGATTTTCGCAGCGATTGCTTCTCATTCCGAGTTGTGGCCCCATCAACACCAGAAGGTCCTGAAGGCTCTACTTAGATAGGCGTCACACCATTTCAAGTCCATGTGGTCAACTGTACTTTGAGAAAACAGCTCCTCCTCAGTCACGTTATGAATGCCTTCCGACTTGAGGGGCTCGTCTTCCGGCCCTGTCACCGGCAATCTTCTACTGCCATGCATTAGGCCTTCAATAGGAGGTCTTGATTCTCTCCATAAGCCTTTCGCTGGCCACTTCCTCCTCCTCCTCCTCCTCCTCCGTAGTCTGTTCTTAGTTGGGAAGCTTTACTGAAACCTGTTCACATTAGGTGACCCTGCCAGCATTTGAAATACCAGTGACATAGCTTCCAGCATCACAGCAACACACAAGTGACCACAGTATGACAAACTGAGAGATAAATAGTGGAGGAAACCTGTACACAGTACAAAAGATGTTGTCTAAACAGAGCAAGGGGATACTGCATGGCTTAAAATCAGGAAAGAGGGGGCACCACGATGGTATCTTTTCACCATGCTTATTCAATTGGCAGGCTGAGCAAGTAATCCAAGAAGCTGCACTGTGTTTAAAAAGCACAGGGCAACAGGATTGTAGGAAGGCTCCTGAACAACTTTATGCAAATGACACAAATCTCCTTGCTGAAAGTAAAGACTTGCACATGTACTGATGAAGGTCAAAGACAAAAGTATAGATTACAGCTCAATGCAAAGCAAATAAAAATCTTCACAAATGGACCGAGAGACAACATAATGATATGCAGAGAAAAGACGACATTAGTCACGGATTTCATTTTACTGGGAAACACAGTCAACACCCCTGGCAACAATGATCCAGAAATCAAATAACTGAGTGGGCCAAAGTGCTGCACAAGACCGTTTATAAAACGTTTAAGTGCAGAGATGTCACTTAGAGCAGAGGACTAAGGTGCATCTGGCCCAGGCCAGGGTATTTTCAATCACCTCCAGAGCATATGAAAGCAGGACACTCAATCAGGAAGACTAAAGAAGAACGGATGTATTTAAAATCTAAATATTGAAAGCACCATGGACTACCAGGAGAGAAACATGTTGGCCTTCAAAGAAGTACCATCAGAATGTGCTTTAGAAGTAAGGATAGCAAGACTTTGTCTCAGACTTTGGACCTATTGTTGAGAAAGACCGGTTTCAGGAAAAGGGAAGACCCTTTAGGAGATGGACAGACACAGTGGCTGTAACAAGGAACTCCAACCTAACAGGCAGTTGTGCAGAGGGTGCAGGACTGTGCAGTGTTTCATTCTGTGTGTGTAGAATCACTGAGTCGAGCAACTCGCCGGCCCTAACACCACCATACTAAGAATTGGTGCTTTGTTCACCAAGCACTTGGGTAAAGTAAATGATAAATGAAGGAGAAAGGGGGCTGAGCCCCGGTGGCGTAGTGCAGGAATGCAGCCCACTGGGTTGGCAGTTCAAATCCAGCAGCAACTCTCTCCAGGGGCAAGACTGGGTCTCTACTCCCACCAGAGCGCAGTGATGCCCACCCCCACCAAAAAAAAGGAAAGAGAAAGTATTGCACGCATCCCTCCAGGGGCTTGTTAACAGCTTCTGGTCATCTGTCTTCCCTAAATCGATGAGATGATTGCTTGCTCTATACTGCCGAGGTCACCCCATCACTCGCCTGCTCATTTACTACATGATCTTAGTCCAAAGACCAAGACACTAGCCTGCTTATTTAAAAACCTTTAGTTGCAAGCTCTTCATTGTAGTGGGTAGTCATTCTGTGTGTTTTGCATTTGATGTTTCAATATTCTAAAATATCAGTGTTAGAAAAGGCCCCGAGGACATCTATTCCATGTTTTTTTTAGCATATTCAACAACAAAGACATGCATTTGCCTTGGGTGCAATGTGATAACCTGGATAGAACATTTGATAATCTATGAACCAAGAATTCTTCAAATGTCATGAACATTTTTTTAAATACAAAGGCATGTATGCCTGTGTGCATTCATGGACGTGCGTAACGAAACCTATGTCCACAGTTACTCCTGCTGTTAGCTGCTGTCACATTCATTCCAGCCCGTGGAGACCTTCGTGTACAGTGCAGACCTGCTGTTCCGTGGGGCTTTCAAGGCTTTGGTCTTTCAGGAGCAGATTGTCGGGCCTGCCTTCTAAGGTGCCTCAAGTGGTTCGACTCACCAAACTTTCATTTAGTCATGCAGTGTGTAATGATCTGCGCTGCCAGGGGACTCTCCTTTACATCCATAGACATAACCTTAAATATGGCTTTTGTGACTTTTTGGACTGTGAGTAGAAACGATTCATGTTTTTAAAGGGTCAAATTGTCCAGCCCCTCTGTTACTCAGATCACGGCTGCAACTGTGAAGATCGTTATCCGTTGCTTATCTTTAGATCATGGCTTATTTTTTATGAAAATCTGCCTGTAAAAGTTAGACTAGAAAATATTCACATAGAAAAGTTTCTAAAAAGAAAAGAAAAGAAACTGTTTCTAGGTAGTACTGTGTTAAGACCAGGACTTCAACTGTCAGCCTGTAAAACATGGTCTCTTTTTGCTTCTGTCCTAGGCACTGCCTGCTTACCTGTGAGGAATGCAAAATTAAGCACGGATTAAGTGAGCAGAGAAGTTCACAGCCTTCAGCTACTTAATCTTCATCTGTGGATTTTGAAGTTTCTTAAAATTTGGAATTGGTACACACATGATTTCAAATGTACTTAAAAATAACAAACTTTCAATGACTCCCAAACCAGGATGATTCCCGGACTCTTGTTAATATGCTTTCCAATGAACGGCTCTTAATGAAACTTCCAGCAGGGCTCAATTCATGCTTTCTCTGTTATTTGCAAACACATTGGGAGACCTTACACATCAAAAGGAAGGGAGGCCACATGCCCACTGAATTACATAAAAGTAAAAGAAGCTAGTCTCCTCTGACTAGCCTCTATCCATCATTTTTTTTTTTTAAATATTTCTTGTGCTTTAGGTGAAAACTTACATCAATTGTTCATACACCAAGGGTTCTGTGCCATGGGTGGCGTCCAAACAGCATGTCACAAACTCTCCTCATTTGCACCCAGGTTCCTGCTGCCAGTCATCCAAGTCCCCTGCCTTCCCTACCTTCTCCTCTGCTCGGGGACCAATCTTGCTCTTGGGGCTTGTGATAACTGACTGGGTAGCCCGGTTCTGTTCTTTGGCTGAAAGATGACTTGAGACAATAGACTGAATTCCACCAGTTTCCGTCAGACCAGTCAGCCTTGTCTATTTTATACATTGTAATTTTGTTCTATGTTTATTTTGCCCATTCTAACTGGGACCTTCTCTTGCGTTCCTGATCAGCGTGGTCAGTGGAGCTCTTTCTGAGTGCTTCAAGCCTCAGGACAGAGGAGGTTGTGGTTCACGAGGGCCGCTAGCCCTTTGGACTAAGAGATCCTTGGCCTTGGGTTGTCTTCCTCGTCCTTTGCTTCAGGTGGGAAGAGATGAGCTGCTATCTCTTAGCTGGCTATTTGCAAGCATTTAGGAACCTAGACTCTATTTGCCAAACTAGGATGAAAGCATTGCCTTTGAGTTGCATAATACCAATTGGCCTAAATGCCCCCTAAACGATGGTCCTAAGCCTTCAGGACCTGTGGCTCAGTCCCACGAAGTATTTGGTTTTGTGTCCAGAGTTTCCCGGTGTCCCCTCTCTTCTCTGCTCCACACAGGCATGGGCAGCCAGGCCTTGTGCCCTTGCCCTTCACTTGACTGCGTTTCTCACAAAGTGAAGATTTCTGGCTACTCTGCAATAAGCAAGTCTAGTGGCACCATTTCTCCCACGGCAAGTGCTCAGTTCACATCTCTGGACCATATTTTCTTAATTATCATGCCATTTAAAACATTTTCATAATGCTGCTGCATATTTAATAAATTGTATCTGAGTGTAAACATAACATATGCACTGGGAAACCAAAAAGGTTGCATGCATTCCTCACTTTCTTGTGATACTCACTTTCCTGCGGTGGTCTGGAACCAAACCTGCACTATCTCCTAGGTATGCTGTATAAGTAGCACTTACAGATATGCTTGCAGAAATGTCCACAACCATATCGATGTATGCATGCACATGTACTCCTGTATGGCCTCCCACACCTGTTAGCATACATCTCTACCTTCGTATCCATAAAAAATTGTTATTGCTGCTAGTGCAGGACTGTATGTTATGGAATTTATTATAATTGCCTTTTATTTTGCACATCTCTCTGTTTCTTCCTTGACCTGAGTCAAGTTGTGCTAACCCATGCTATGTATTATCTTTACCTGAATTAATACCTGTCTGGTAAATAGCTCTTGACTCTCCCTATCCTTCCCTCCTGTGTTGGTCTGGGTAAACTAGGGGAACAAATCCACAGAAACTCATGTACCTAAGAGTTTTATATAAAGGGTAAGTGTACATTAAGAAAGCATCCCAACCCAGTGCTGTACAAGCGCTTATGTCCAACACTGATCTACAAAGTCCTTCTCAATCTCACAGAACACACTGCAGAGGGAAAGTCGAATCAGTGAGCAGGTATGCACCTCGGCAGTGGGAGAGGGCTTCACATGACTGCTCTAGTACCCAGGGCTGCATCAAAGTAGGTCCATGTGGCTTTTCAGGGATGTCTCACAGGAAGTGAGCCTTGCCAGCTGAAGCAGGGAACTGACTAAAGAAGTTGCATCCTGGTTCATCAGAAAGCAAGAGAGCTGAGAACTAGAAAGGTGAGGCTCACCGAGTCATTTATCTCTCCACCCTTCAATTACTGTCACATGCGTTTACCAGCCAGTTTGGCACAATAAATTTTAACTATCTCACCACCTATCTCTTGTAGCTATCAAATAATATTTCTCTCTGTGTAGATCAATTCTTGATTTTTTTTATAATCTTGGTCTCAAGCAAGATATTTTAAGATCTAATTACCTCAGCATAATATCCTCCAGGTTCATCCATGCTATGCGATGTTTTGCTAATTCATCATTGTGTTTATTAGAGGGCTTCACCACTGAATGAATTAGAAAGCTTCAAAACTTTCTTAGAAATATGGAATTAAAATTGTCACACACTTTTTGAAGGACCCTCATATTTACCACAATCTACTCAGAGTAGGTGAAGTGAAATTTTGACATACCTGAGTTTCAAAATTGTGGATTGAAGCAGAGCATTCATTAGAAGAGGAAAATTTTAATGACTCAAAGTCCTAGAATGAGACCTTCGGGAGAGTCATTGAGAAAGCCCTTCCAGGAACCTGATGAAATAGACTGGATGGTGGGCAGGACTATGCAGAGGAGGGTACACTGAGAGAGACACGATCACTGTGACTCCTGAGTGGACTAGGCAAGAAATATGGTTGCTGTCCTTGTTTCCTTAAAGAATGAGATTAAAGCTGAGCCCTGGTGGCACAGTGGTTCTGTGCGGGACTGTGACCCACAGGGTTGATGGTTCAAATCCAGCAGCTGCTCCCCAGGAGCAAGGCTGGGCTTCCTACTCCCACCAGGGCAGTAATGCAAGAAAACAAAACAAAAAGAGAATGAGATTATGTCTCTAGCAGGGCATGAGACTGTTATTCTGCTCATTCCCGGTCACTCACTTTTTACACACGTGGATCTGTTCCAGCTTCACTTCATCAGCCATGAGCAAACTGGGAAGGACCAGTGCAAAGTCCTGATTCTGACTCATGGTGATTCTCTGTAAGCAGAGGAGCACTGTTGAAGGAATAACAGTGTGTGCGTGTGGGGTGTGTGAGTGTGTGTGTGTGTGTGTGTGTGTGTGTGTGTACCGTTCCAAGATCCCAAGTGACTTGATGGCTCATTAGTATAGTAGAAATTTAGGAATAGCCCATCATGTTTCTGTTACAGACTTGTGTAAAAGGTACAGTGTCATGGCCAGCTTTCAAGAATTAGGCACTTTTATAGACTACGCGATACCTGAAGGAGTCCCATAATGGTGCGAATAGTTAATGTGGTCAGATGCTAACCAAAAAGCTAGATTCCACCCAGAAGTACCTCAGAAGAAAGTCTGCCGATCCACTTTCAAAACCTCAGTCATAAAAAACAGCAACCATCGAATGTCATTAGCACAAAGTTCTACTGTGACTTGTGTGGGGTCATTGTGACTCAGAATCTACTTGGTGGCAACCAGTAACGTCATCTGAATGAATAAACTCAACTTCCCAGACCGCCCTTCTCTCTCCCAAAGGACAGTTTGTTTATGGGAGATGTCAGCGGGTGTATCAACTCGTGGAATCAAAACCTGTCAGGGTCTTAGGGAGTTCAGAAGCATCTCTTCCCACTCTGAGTTAGCTCTTGACTCTTCTCCAACCAAAAGTCTTCTCTTTTTTTGGCACAAAAAGATACAAGATAACTACTACAAAACCCATCTGAGAAGTTTCTGTTTTATGGCACATTGAACCCTTCATAAGAACTTCTCTTGCATCTTTTCAGGATTCAGTTTATATGTGTATCACTATTGATGTGTGCTGTGCATATGTATGCATATTTTACATAATACGTCTTGAACCTGGGTCAGGGAAGTAAACAGGGATATTCCATCCAAAGTTAGTACCAGATAAGAAATACCTGTTTAGGCATGTACATATGTAAATATATTTATATATGATGATGGGAATATATAAACCTGGCATTCCATGATGCTCACCTTCCTGATAGGAACACTGAAGACAAAGTGGGTACATAAGCAAATGTGGTGAAGAAAGCTAATGATGTCCAGCTTTCAAAGATATAGCCTTCTGGTGTGATCTTGAGGTGTCAATGGGATCAGGTATCAGGCATCAATGACCCAGAACAAAAAAATCATATCATTGTGAATAAGGGGGAGTGTGGAGTGGAGACCCGAAACTAAAGTGACCAGATTTTAAGTGGGACACCATTGACGGGGAAGGCAGGGTTCTTGATTAAAAGTTTGGTCTATATGGAGCAACACAAATTTTCATAGAATGCAAAAATAGTATTGTAGTATATTTTAATTTTAAAACACCATGGAACATTGTTAAAAAGCGGGATGTCTGGTCACCTTAACCCATCTGTAGGCAATTGGAGATCCCTTCACAGAAGGGTCTCAAGGAGGAGATGAGCCAGTCAAGGTGCAGTGTAGCACTAATGAAACATACAACTTTCCTCTAGTTCTTTAATGCTTTCTCCCCACTACTATCATGATCCCAATTCTACCTTGCAGATCTGGCTCCACCAGAGTATGTATACAGATCCAGATAAGAGCTGGAACCTAACAACAACAACAACAACAAAACGCTGGAACCACAGGGAATTCAAGACAGATAAACCCCTCAGGACCAATATTGAAGGCAGCAATGTCAGGAGAGGAAGGAGAAAGTGGGGGTGGAAAGGGGGAACTGATACGATGATCTGCTCTAACTAACCCCCCCCCCCCCGGAAATGGACAACAGAAAAGTGGTTGAAGGGAGCCATCAGTCAGTATAAAAACAATAATAATTTATAAATTATCAAAGGTTCACGAGGGAAGGGGGGGATGAGAAGCTGATACCCAGGGCTCAAGTAGCATGAAAATGTTTTGAAAGTAATGAGGACAACAAATGTACAAATGTGCTTGGCACAATGGAAGAATGGATGGATCGTGATAAGAATTGTATGATTCCCCCAATAAAATGAGTAAAAATAATAATTAAAAAAATAAAAGAGCAAATAATCACATCCCAAAAAAGAAATACCTGTTTAAACATTTAAAACAGTCCAAAGGTGGTATTTTTCATGCACATTAAGTGTGTGAAATGGCAGTATCTTGAATGCCACTATGAATCCTTTCTTATGAATCCGGGGTGTGTTTTTTAATTAGTAAACTTCTATTTCCGGACATCAGTGTTTGGAGCCACTACTCTTGCTTGTTAGCTGTGGTTCAACTCGTCTCTGACAACTAGGCATCAGGGGCTCCCTGTACCTCAGCTGTCAGCAAAAATTCAGAGCTGAGCACATTGCTTTCCTGGATCCCAGAAAACAACTTCCCAGGGACACAAGTAGTTGCACATTGCTCAGCACGGTGCTTAGCAATTATAATACTATAATCAGCATTGAGGCCCTGGGAAGCACGGACTCTATTACTGTTGGAGCAGAATGTTCTTTTTACTGCTGACATCTTGATAGTGCTTCTCAGTCAAACGGTGTATTGTGGGGGCTCTTGGTTCATCCTAAGTAGTTACGTTATTCATTAAAGCAGCTTCCCATCGTGATCTATCTTTGCGTGAAAGAAAATCGATAAGGAAGTAACTGGAAGACCATCCAAGACGTCTTCATACTTCTGCTGCATAATACTGTCTATATTAAGAAGCAAGACTCTGGGGACAAATAACTTTTCTTGTGGGAAGAGATGCTAAAGCATATCATTCATCTTAAAGCCGTTAGCAAGCCTCACCACCACACTGGTCACAAATCACAAGAGAAAATGTGTTCATAATGGAGAGAGAGAGAGGAAAGCCCCATGGGGTGGGGAGTGGGAGTACTCGGTTCTCTAGAGAAACAAAACCAGGACACTTACAGATAGGTAGGTAGGTGGGTAGGTAAGTAGATAGGTAGGTAGGTCACCGAAGGAATAGAACAACTAAATTAGTCCACACAGCAGTACAAAGCACTCAGTTCAACTCGATTCTGTGAAACAATTAATACACTGGAAGTCCTTCATCTCAGTCCAAGGTCAAGGAAGCAAACAGCTGAGTCTTCCATAGAGCAACACAGGCTTTCTGGCCAGAGGCAGCAAACAACAGAGCGGGTCACCAACAGTAAACCAGTCCCAAGCTCAAGCAATGTACACACCAGCAGCGTGGGGAAGCAGGTTTTTAAGGAATCTCAAGCTCTAGCAACACGATGTATGGGTTGGGTGTCCCCCAGGTAGTGTGGCTCCCAAGTTGAGGCAGAGAACTAGTTAAAACAGCTGCACACTGGTCTGATCACCAGAGAGCAAGACAGAGAGAGGCGGGGAATCACTGAGCCATTTATCTCTTGGCCCTTCAATCAAACTGTGACCTTATTAATCTCATGTATTCTTATTGGCCAAGTTGGCACAATAAACCTACCCATCACAAACAGCAAAATAATCTTGCAAATAGATTTGCATAAGAGAAAAAATAATTCGACTGTGACAAAGATTGATATCTAGTCAACTTGGTTAACAAACTTCCCCTATCATGACATTAACTGATGTTCAAGTCTCCCTGGTGGCAAAACAATCCAGGGCTTGGCTGTTTGCCAAAAGGTTGGCACTTCAAAACCACCCAGCGGTTCCTGGCAGTGAACTCCCTTAAATATGACAAGCCAAGAAAGCCCTATCAGGTAGACGTACTCTGTGACATGAGGTCACTCTGAGTCAGAATTGCCTCAATGGTGCCCACACAACCAACCCATATTCTAGAAAAAAAATTTAAATGACTCCAATGTGTTGAATCTGGTCGGTGGGATTAACACAGATCTTCTGTAGCAGATCAAATTTGATTAGTGGAATGTAACGTGAACCCACAGTACACTGAGATATCTAAGAAGAGACAAGCTTAATATCGGGAATCAACAAATCCTACCCAACACATTCTAGGCAGCAGAGTAAGAACTGGCAAAGGACACTCATGAGACTAAAGAAAAACTTCATACAATCAGGGCACTCCATCAACATGATTGAATCCTTGCTCCAGTGATGCCTCAAAGTGGGGGACCAGAAAGGATTTCATCACATTTTTGTTTCATCTTGTAGGCATTGATCAAACTTCCTCCCAATGTTCACAACATTTGTGTCCCGCCCCCCCCTGCCCCCCCCCCATGGCAAACATTTGTTTCTAAATTTTCCCTTTATCTTGGAATTCAAAAGTTTTCACTAAAGTTAAACCTGCATTGCTGGAGGACAACTATAAGCTGCATGAAATGTGTTTTACAATTAAAAGAGTAGTGAAGATCTTTTTGTGTCTGTGGATTTTTAAAATAACCTTGGGAAGAATGGGAATTCCAGAACACTTAATTGTGCTCCTGAAGGAACGTGTCCATGGATCAAGAGGGAGTTGTGCCAACAGAACAAGAGGATACTGCATGCCTTAAAGTCAGGAGAGGTGAGCATCAGAATTGTATCCTCCCACCGTGCTTGTTAGATCTGTAGGTTGAGAAGCTGGCTTCTATGAAAAAGGATGTGGAGTGAAAGAAGACTTAACTTGTGATATGTGGATGGCACCACCTTGCTTTCTGAAAGTCAGGAAGATTTGAAGTACTTGCTGATGAAAATCAAGGATTGCAACCTTCAGAATGGCTTCTGCAAAGATGTTCCTGTGAGCACTAAGATGCTCCTTGGACCCTGATACCCAAGCTATGGTATTTGCCTTCGCATCATATGGATATTGAATAAGGAAGACCATAGAAGAATAGATGCATTTAAATTGTGCTAGAGAAGAATACTGAAAGCACTATGATCTGCTAACAGGAAAAATTGACCTGTCTTGAAAGAAGTACGGACAGAGGGCTCCTTCGAGGCAAGGATAGTGAGACTTCATCTTACATACCTCAGACACATTGTCAGGAGAGACTGCTCCCTGGAGAATGATGTCATGCTGGGTAAAGTGGAGGGGAAGTGAAAAAGATGAAGGACCTCAAGAAGATGGATTGCCATACCGGCTGCAACATAGACACAAGCAAAGGAACGATTGTGAGGATGGTGCAGGGCCTTGTACTGTTTCATTCTAGGGTGCATAGCATGGTTGTGTATCAGAACTTACTCAGTGGTACTTAATATCTTTTAAAACAGGCAAAAATTTCCAGAAAGATTTATAAAGATTTTGTTGCTAAGTACCACTAAGTCAGTTCAGCCTCATATTCACAGTATGTACAGCAGAATGAAACCTCATCAGGTCCTGCACCAGCCTTGCAATCGATCTTATGATTGAACCCATTGTGACAGCCACTGTGTCCATCCATTGAAGGTTTTCTTTTTCATTGTCCCTCTACCAAACATGAGGTCCTTTTCCAGGGATTGACCTCTCTGATATCAAGAGCAATTAAACTGGTTGGCTTACAAACTGTCATGGGTGGGGGAATATATACATAGGACTATAGGGTTGAGGTGTAGGTGTTACTTAACTTTAATTGGTAGGCATAGATTATTGTTGTGCTGTTCACTTATAGCATATATCCATACATTAGGCTTTGGCACATATTGAATTAATTGTATGTGTTTTAGTTTTATCCTGTTAGATATGATTTTACAATTGGTTGTTTAAAAAAGTACATGTGGCTAAAGAGTTGCACAAAAGTGTTGACTTAACAAGGAGTGGTGTGTGGTAGTTTCATAATCTCCTGTCAACTTGCAAAGGGGTGGAGTTTAGCCTGTCAATCAGGTCACTGTTTGATGACCTCATTTGGAGGTGCTAAGCTGATAAATAGCTCGCTGGAGGTAGAAGCTTCCTCCCTGGGAGACATCCCTGTTGACAAACCACATGGAGAGTGGCTAGAGCCCTGGAGCTGGAAGAGCCATTTGAAGAGCCATGCCAGCACTGAGATGCTGACCCTGCCACTGGATCCACAAGACTTTTCACCCACAGGCTTGTGATCTTCCTGCATTCGATGTCATTGCATGTGTTGCATGAGTGTGAAGAGGAACTTATAGATTGTTATTGGACATATGGGCTAATGTCAGATTTATGGACTTGACCCGGACTGGACTGGGATATTTTCTTAATATATAATTGCTCTTGTATATAAAGCTCTTTCTTGTGCATCTATGAGTGTTCATGGATTTGTTTCTCTTGTCTACCAGGGCTAACACAGTATCTTCATAGTAAGGGGAGGAAAGATTGAGTAACTAGACCATATTTATGTGTTTCATTAATGCCATACCACATCTTAGATTTATCATCTAATCTGTGTCACCCTGGATCTCTATTGTATGTATGTTCCTTCATATAGAGTTGGTTAAATGTTTTTGAACATCTCATACCTCTTCCCAGTGACGCCTCATGATCATACAGGTTGATGTGCTTCTTCTATGTGGACTTTGCTGCTTCCCTGTAGGTGGCTGCTTACTTAATTACAAGTCTTTAGGACCTCAGCCATTATACCTTTTAATAGTTGGGCACCTTCAGCTTTCTTTACATTTGCTTATACACTCATTTTTTCTTCAGCAATTGTGTCAGGAAGGTGAGTATCATACAATGTCACATTGCATTCTCAATTTTTCTTCCATTCTTTCCCGTCACAGTCTTTTAGTAATGAAATACATGTTCCTCTCAGAATTCTGGCTGGCAGGTCTTTAGTTTTATCAAGCATTGGAATGAGTTCTGTGTCATATCTTAGTCTTGAAATGCCTCAGCTCTGTGATGTCATCACTCATTAAGACTCCAGAAATGACCTGACCCCCGGGAGGAGAGCTGAAGACTGAAGAATATGATGGATCAGTGAGACCTGTCTCAAGAGAAATCACACTTCACCTTCAGATGAAGTCACTGTGCTTTAATGTGGGCGCAGTGGTGACTCATCTTCAGATTTGTTTCAAGAAAGCTGGATTTTCATGCAAAATCTGTTTTCAATGATTGGTAGCCTCTTGGAAAACAATGTGTGTGCCAAACAAAATAGATGAGCGGTTTTGACCTACAGGGAGCCAGTTTGTGACTTCTGCAGAAACAATTGATCCATTTAAATACAGAAAAGAGTTTTAAAATTTGCTACTTACGTAGTCATAAATAACCTTAGAAACATGCATTGACTTTGTGTGTGTTTGTTTTTAAATTGCTTTAATCTATTGAAATCCTTTTTGTGATGCCTTTAAGAGGCTAGCTTTCTGGTTGTTTATTTTAATAAATCATTTATTGGGGGTTCATACAGCTCTTAGAATAATCCATACATCAATTGTATCAAGCATATTTGTACACAATGATGCCATCATCATTTTCTTTCAAACTTGAGCCCTTGGTATCAGCTCTTTTTTCCCCTCCCTCTCCCACCTTCCCACTCTTATGAACCCTTGATATTTTATAAATTATTTTTATTTTAATATTTTACACCATGTCATCTACTGTCTCCCTTCACCCAGGTTTCAAAATATGCATTGTATGATTTTCACAATCTCATTCATGGATAACTGAATTACAAAGCCTACTTTACAGAATTTAGTCTGTGTCACATCTTCCCCCTTTTTCTGTGGAAAAAAACCCAGAAAGTGGGGGGAGCAAGCATTCTTTTTTAAAAAGCCTGATGGAAAAGTTGCACGGGTCACGTCTATTTATCTTCCACATCTAGGCGCAATTCAAGTTGTTTTATCCCAAATTGGAAGGCGATGTAGGGATCTCTGAGACAAGGCCACTGTGGTCAAGGTGTGCAACTCAAAGACAGACTGTTCAGATCATGGCACTGAAGTTCACAAGGTTCTTCCTTCTGTTCTCCCAGTCAAGTGCCAAACCTCTCATAATGTCATTTTCCTGAAGATTAGACGCTTTCACTGTTCACAACAAGCACATACGCGCACATCCAAAGTGCAAATTGTGGAAAATAAATATTTGATTTTTTTCAAATTCCATTTATAGAAACAGACAGCAAGAACAGGGCCTTGATTAAATTCTCAACAACTGGGCACATGCATCCATCTGAGATGAATTATATTTGCATTTGTTCAATGATGTACTCATTCACTATGCATCTGGACATTTATGTAAATTAATAAATGGCAACCTCTGGAAGACACTGTTCTACAACTATGGCAACATGATGGATAGTATGGGACTTATACATTTAATAAAATGTTGCTCTTTTTTCATAAAAGTGACTCACAGCGCCTCTAAAAGTGAGTCTGGTTTCCCCAGAGACCAGGAGTTAACGCTTGTTGCTGTTCGGTGCCCTTGAGTCTGTTCTAAGTCACAGGGCCTTGTGAACAGCAGAAGGAAGTACTGCCCATGCTGGCCCATCCTCCCACATGTTACGTTTAATCCATTGTGGCACGCACTGGGTCCAACCTTCTCAAGGAAAGTTCCTCTCTTTGGCTGGCTTCTCTTTTACCAAGCATGTCTTTCTTCAGGGCCTGGCTTTCCCTGGTGACGTAGTCAAAGTACATTGATTCATTTGAAACTTGGATCCCAAGAAGCTGAGTTTGCCTGTGGAGAAAAGTGTGAACTTGGAATGCTACGATGCCCCAACTAAGATTGGAAAGAACAGAAAGGGAAGGGTGAAGCAAATGGCAGAAGCACAGTGGAGCAGCAGGGAGAGAGAAGAACCTGGACAGATGGGAGCTGGAAAGCAGAGCTCAGGAGATAGGAGAGGACAAGAGTGAAGAAATAGGGAGGGGGAAGTGGTGTTGGGTTTGTGAAACTAAACAAACACAATGATGCAGTGATGAAGGCCAGCAAAAGCAAGCAACTACACAAAGAAAATTATGAATCTCTCAAATGTAGACAACTTCAAGAAAAGTTTTGGGGTATAGAAATACTTTCGTAGTCAAAATAATGCAAACAGAAGGTTTCGCCCTTTACACTCAATCTGTAAATAAATCCCGGAAGAAATTACGGTTACAAATAGAATGCAATCAACCTTGGCCATGTAGAAAGGTGCCTAGTGGAATTAAAGTTGATGGAGTGAGGATTCAGCCTCATAAACTGAGGGAGTAGGACATTATGGTGTATCTCTTATCAGAGTGGATGAAAATTAATTGGCTGAACAAAATAAGTAGATTGCATTATATCTGTCAGAGTTATGATATTTTTAATGCAGTTTGATTTCTTTCTTTTTTTTTAATTTTTTTTAATTTTTTTTTAAGGCATCACTGCCCTCAGGTGGTGGGAGTAGGAGGCCCAGCCTTTGCTCCTGGGAGTCGGAATTGAACTTCCATCCCAGTGGGCCGCAGTCCCGCGCACAACCACTACGCCACCCGGGCTCAGCCTGCAGTTTGATTTCTGTCAGAGTTAGATAATCACACCCCTATGACCTCTGGATTTTAAACAGATGCAGAAATAACACCAAGATAAAATTATCAGTTTTATTCCTGGCAATTCAAAATCAAGACAAACTGGGCTTCCCACCCCTTTTCCTTAAAGAAAACATATCTACCACACTGTCAGTACCCACATCAAAAAACCACAAGCAAGTCCTTGGGAGACAAGACAACATAGCAGCATGCTGATTGGTCCTGAGTCCTGGAAACTGGAGAAACCAGAGGAGAAACCACCTGGACTTACCTGATGGAACCAGTTCTCTGCAGCCAGAAAAGCCACATAGTGATCTCTACCAGCACTGAGATGCTTCTACCACCACTGGATACACAAGACTGCACCCTCTGGTCTGTGATTGTCCTGGTGTCCTTGATGTGCTACAGGGAAATGAAGTCTCTTGCTGGAATTGCCACTTGCTGGTCCTTCTCCACATCTCCTCCCTCTTCATCTCACTGAAGGAGCCCTGGTGGCATAGCGGTGACACACAGGACTGCTACCCACAAGCCGTGTGGAGCCATGCTGAGGCCTGAGCGAGTCCTGTGGCTGAGACCTGTGCCAGCCCTGTGATGTTTCCACCCACTGACCTGTGATCTTTCTGCATTCTGCACTATTGCATGTGGCTGTGGTGAGCTGAAGAGAGATTTGTGGACTCATGTTGGTTTTATGGGCTAATATCTGACTAATGGACTTGATCTGGACTGGGCTGGGATGATTTCATGATATGCAATTACTCTTTGATATAAAGCACTTTCTTAGACCTATGAGTGCCAAACAAATAGGAATTTGTTTCTCGAGTTAATCCAGTCTAACACTTTAAGCAAATCATCAGAGAAACTGGATTATTTTGTTAAAAATTTTGTAAAAGGGCTGAGCCCCAGTGGCGTAGTGGTTGTGCGCGGGACTGCGGCCCACTGGGACGGAGGTTCAATTCCAGCAGTGGGGCTGGGCCTCCTACTCCCACCACCTGAGAGCAGAGATGCAAAAAAAAAAAAAATTTGTAAAAATTGCCATCTTGTATGATCTCAACCCTGCTATTTCTAGTTCCACCTGAAGGCCTTCTAGACTTGGACTTACCCATGAACACTCTTGCCAGAGAAGTTCCTCTTGACCGACCTTGATCCACTCCACAGATGTACCCCTAACAGTCCAGATAGCCTGTCTGTCAGATAAGCCAGGAAAGCAGTAAAGCTCCACAAACCCTGGCTCATCTGAAGGTGTCCCCTCCTGACCCCTTTCTAATGTCCTGCCTGCCAGAGAAGCAAAGACTGTAACTAACAAATGTTCCCTCCAGTCTAGTCTCCTGATTTAGCTACTGTATAAAGCCTGTCTACCACCCTTGACCTGGGGCGAGAGTGTTTTCCCAGGTGTTAGCCTTCTCTCTCAGCTCAGCTAGCAGTAATAAAAGGCGTATTCTTTAATTAAAGAAAAACAACTGCAGGCTTCCTCCCACGAAAGAGGTAGGTAAGATGTGTTAAGACATTTACTCTCACTAAAAGCAAACAAGGTCACACCTGTATGAGTAATCCTCCTTCTGTGGGGAATTAATTACTAGGAGGGAAGAAGAGAAACGTAAGATTATAGGAGGAGAAGGGTAGGGAGGAAATGGTGTGGGAGTCAGGTCTGGCCTCCTTCAGATTCACTAGGCAGAAGTAGGAAAAACACTATCAGCATCAGTGCTTGACTGATCCTTGTGAAGCAGATGCCAGACATGCCTCCACCCTCCACCCTCCTTCAGCCTGTTTTGATACCAACCATGGCTCGCACAACACTCTACCACTCTGCTGGGTTAAACAATCCATTGTTATGGAACTCAGAGGCAACAGTCAAAACTTTGGGGCTTATTATGGACTTTCACAGGTTACATTTCAGGATTAGAAACACTAAGGATGCAATTGTTTTTGTTTTGTCTGCACAGCTTTTTCTCAGCCATACCTGCAGGCATGTCTCCCTCTGGCCTCTCAACCATGTGGCGTCTTGGACTCTGTCCTACTGTGGCAGGTGTAACAAAACCCCATTGGCACTTACAAATGCCCTGAGGGCAACCTACTCTGCCAGCCAGCTCATGCCCAAAGACACTGAACTTTTTCAATCCAGTGGGCCAGAAAGCCCACTGCTATGTCTCATTGTCTGCCATTGCTGCCACCTGTCCATGTAGAAACCTTGAACTTGCTGTGTTCCTGGGTCTTCTTTCTTGATATTCATGCACTCCTCTCACTACTACTTCTGAGATGGCTCTCTATATATCGGCAGAATGAAAAATCCTCCTATTAGAACCCCACAGAATTACATGTGTGCTACTAAGACAATGGATAGAAGAGGTATGCCAAGTAATTTCACGACACCACAGGCAGGAAACTGAAGAGTGGAAGAAATGTATTCCCTCTACAAAAAAGCTCAACCAATTAAAAATAATTTACTGATTTCTGTGGTACAGTGAATTTATTTGATATGGCTCTCCTGGTCATGGCTTTATAACTCCCACCAAATGACTTGGTAGGACTGGGCAATCGGGTGTATGGGCGCATAGCTGAGATTGTTCCACGCCGCCATTCCACAGGGTTTAAAATGAGCCATGTCAGAAGAAGGAAATCTCATGATCATCAAGAAATAATAAATAGGAGAAGCGTTTGTCCTCTGGATCTCTCTGATCCAGGATGGGATAGGTGGGCAAAGGCTGGGGGCCAGAGCAGGTTGCCCTTTTGGCACGTGCACAGGCTAATGGCATGTTGTAACACTTACCCCATGTGGGTTGAGAGGCTGAGAGGTTGAGGACCAGAAAATGAAGTGTCCCTGAGGCATGGCTGAGGAGAGGAACTAAAGACCAAAGAACTGTTTCCTCAACATTTTTGATCCTGAAATGTAGTCTGTTAACTTCCCTATGTAACCCATCATCAAGAGTACTGGATGAGAGTTTTGTGTGGCTACTGTAATGAACCACAGAACCCAGCAGGGCACTTGCAATGGCCTTGGGAGGGACTCTCAGTGTCAGAATTGGTAAAGGACAGAGCGTGGAGACATGTTCATAAGGATCAGCTAAGGGCTAACACTGACATTCCTCTTCCAACTAGGGAAGTGGAGAAGGTCAGACACCTCAGACACACTCCTTTTACAACTCCCTAGGGAAGTGGTTCTCAACCAGTGGGGCGTGACCCCATTAGGATCGCCTAAGAGCATAGGAAAACACACATTTCCGATGTCTTAGGAACCAAGACACCGCTCCTCTATCCATCTCCAGATGGGTCCGGCATGAAGATTGTTACCTGTGCTACACTGTGCTTCAAGACAAATTTCATTTATTTGTAATTTAAAATAAATATTTCACAATATATAATTACATATTGTTTTGTGATTAATCACTATGCTTTAATTATGTTCAATTTGTAACAATGAAGATACATCCTACATATCAGATATCTACATTGCGATTCATAACAGTAGTAAAAAATTTTAAAAAATTAAAAAAAACAGTAGCAAAATTAGTTATGAAGTAACAACAAGAATAATTTTATGGCTGGGGGGGGGTCACCATAAATGACCCCTTGGGTGAGACAATATGAGGAACTGTATTAAAGGGTCGTGGCATTAGGAATTTTGAGAACCACTGCCCTATGGTTATCAGAAGTGATTCCCCAGGAACATATAATGTGTAATGCAAACTTACTTTAGAGGTCTCCAATAAATTTTTAATGGCTTACAATAAAAAAGCATTTAAGAGCTGTAAGGGCCCCCAATAAAATCATTGGGAAAAAAAAGTCAATGTCAAAATAAATTTAAGGCTTTGCTCAAATTATCCACAGGACAGTGAAAAGTACTCTGAAATTTGACTTTTACATATAGAGCTGTCTTAATGTTTATTTTGTAAGATTAGAAATAGGATTCATTAGTGATAATTTGTTCCCTTAACACCTGTAGTACTGAAAGAAATACTTTGAAAAGGATTTAAAATTCTAAGATCAATTTATATGTTTACAGTGTATCCAAATTTAATAGTGTAAAAACTGTATTGCTCATCTTAAATTCTATTGTCGCATGTGATATCTAAATATTATGTCCTTTGTTATAAAGCCCAGCTTTCATTTCTGCTGGTTTGTCAGCCAACAATTTCATCTCAGATATCATTTCTGCGTCTCATTTTGTATTAGGCAGGGTTCTCTAGAAAAACAAAACCAGGATATTTAAAATTATAGATATATAAAAAGGATAGATAAAGCAAGAAGGAATACAGTGGCTAACTAGTCCACAGAGCAGTCCAGAGGGCCCAGTCCAACTCACTCTTATGGGACAGTTAATAGACTGAAGGGCCTTCCCACCCACCCCAACCACTGGCCCAAGGTCAAGGAAGGAGACAGGGAAGTGGCTGGCAGGAGGTGAAGCGTCTACCAGCAGACAAGACAAGCAGAGCTGGCCCGAAGCAGTGGACATGGCCAGGTGGGGCGACAACAGCAGGAAAATGCAGTGCAGCAGCAAAGCAAAGCAGGCCTTGATGGAGCCTCAAGACATAGGGATGCACGGCACAGTGACGCCATCCACCACGATCCAGATCCCCTGGTTGGCAGCGCCCACAGGTAGTGCAGAGCAGCTAACTAAGGCAACAGCAAACTGGTCTGATCACCAGGGAGAAAGAGCTAGAAGCCAGCCTGGGAGAACCACTTTTCTCGGGTGCCCTTCAATCAAGCTGAGATCTGATTGACAGGCTAAACTCCGCCCACATGTTCCTACAGGAGTCGTGTTGGCACAAAAAAACCTATCACATATTTCTTGCTCCATGTAATTCATGTTTTAATGACTGCCATTTAGGGCATAGAGAAGCTGTCTAAAATGTACTTGTTTCTTGATACTCATCACGTCTTGACCGCTTCGTTCCTACACCGTTTCCTTTTCCAACGATGTTAGAGAATCCTGGACTCTGTGGGCCATTTCTTTTTAACCACATGTTATTTCTGACCCACTTGCATGAAAACGAGGGTAACTGGATTCTTAGCCCCACATCTTATTTTCTTGCTTGAATACTGACGGGAGCCCCTCCTGCTGGTGGAAAAGGTGAATATACTCAACTGCTCAGTGCCATGCTGAAGGTTCCAGGCCCCTTCCAGGTACCACTGAAGAAATCAGTTCTCAAAAACTCTACAGAACACAGTTCTACTTGGCTGCAATTGAAACCACCATCACTTGGAGTGGACTCAGCAGGCACTGGTTAGGTCTCAAGTTTTGTTTCTGTTATTTTTTTATCTACTGACTCAAATAAGATTCTTTGCCTCCCCAAATTAGTGGAAGCTTTAAAAAATGAAAAGCTCCTTTTGCATTAAAAAACAAAACTATATTGCTTTCTAAGAGCCTTTGTCTTGCGGTGGGCTAAGCAAACCACTAACCCAAAGGACGGGGATTCAAATCTACCTACTGCTCCATAGAAGAAAGCGGTGGCATGGCGGTCTGCTTCTGTGAAGATTTGCGTCTCAGAAACCCTACCAAGCAGTACTTCTCCATCATAGAGGATCCTACTGTTCGTGTGATTCATTCAAGACCACTGGGACTTATTTATTTATATTGCTTTTTTGAAATGATGAACTTAAAAAAAAGTCTCTTGTTTTTCTATCCCCGTGACTCATCTATCTGGTGTATATTTAGAAATATCCTGGCTTCTGAAAAAGAGAATGACAGTCTTCTTCACCCTTTAGTAAATGAAAAGTTTCTCTATTTCTGCAATCCCATGGATCATTCAATTGGCAATAAGTGAACTTGAACTTTTTGCCATCATTACTCTCAAACATCAAATTAAAATACTAATTTAAGCCCCATGTATACTACTTAATTTATCCTTGGATTAAAAAAAAATGTAACCAAAGTCAAGGCCTATTTAGCAGTTTAATGAAAATATGTGGGAGGGTGGAAAAGAAATAGGAGGCAGAGTAATAAAATAGCTTGAAAGGCAGACTGTTCAGCTAACCATTCTATCTTGTTTAAACAAGGAAACGGACTATTCACATAGCCATGACTAATCAATCTGTCTTGGAACAAGTACAGGTCGGAATGTTCTTTAGAACTGATGATGGTGAGACTTCATCTCCCATCATTTGGACATGTTATCAGAGGAGTTCAGTTCATGGAAAAGGACAGCGAGTTTGTAAAAAGGGTCCGTGAAAAAGAGGAGCCCTCTCGAATAGCGGGATTGACCTCATGACTACAGTGGACTCAAATGTAACATTTGCAAGATGACGTCGAACTGGGCTGTGGTGTGTTCTGTTGTTGGTCGCAATTCAGTTGGTTCCAACCTTATGCACAACAGACCAAAAAACCTACTCCCTGCTCCTGCTCCATACTCATCATCGTTCCTATGCTTAAGCTCATTGTTGCAGCAGCTGCATTAATCCAGCTCACTGAGGACCTTCCTCCTTTTTCACTGATCCTCTACTGGTCACACATGAAGTCCTTCCCCAGGGACTGACCTCTCCAGATAGTAGCTCATGTAACCTGTAAGGTAACATGTAAGACTGAGTCGTGCCATTCTCGTCACTCTCATCATACTTCTTCCAAGACAGATTGGTTTGTCCTTTCAGCAGTCCCTGGTATGCTCAATCTTCTTCTCTGACATCACAATTCAAATGTATAGATTCTTCTTTGGTCTTCTTTATTCATCGTCCAATTTTCACATGCATATGAGACCACTGAAATAAGATAGTCTGGGTCAGGCACATCTTAGTCCTTGTTTTGCAAGACTCTAAAGAGGATCTGAGCAATGGATTTACCCATGGGATATATCTTTCCATCTATTGGCTGGTGCTTTCATCAACATTGATTGGGGACCTAAGCAAGACAAAACAATGGACAACTTCAATATTTTCTGTATTTATCATGATGTTATCTATTGGCCTGGTTATAAACATTTTGGTCTTCTTTACCATGGGTTGTCACCCATACTGAAGGTTGCAATCCTTGATATTCATTAGCAAGTGCTTCAAATCCTTCTCACATTCAGTAAGCAAGGTTGTGTCCTCTGCATCTCACACATTAATAAGTCTTCGCCCAATCCTGATTGGATCCTTCTTCATAGAAGCCAGTTTCTTTGTTTGCTCAGCATATAGATTGAGTAACTATGGTGAGAGGACACAACCTTGACCCACACCTTTCCTGATTTTAAACTATGCAGGATGCCCTTGTTGGGTGCACACAATTGCTTCTTGAACCAACTACAAGTTCTGCAAGAGCACAATGGATTATACTGAAATTCCCATTTTTCTCCAGGCTATCCATAGTTTGTTGTGATTTGCACCGCTCACCGCCTCGGCGTAGTCAATAAAACACATGCATCTTTCTGGTCTACTCTGTTTTGAGTCAAGATCCATCTGCTATCAACAAAGATAGTTAATGTACATAGAATCAATATGAGCCAGAACTGATTCAGTGCCATCTAGCAACCATAGAAACAGTGAATTTAAGCCTAAACTTATTTGTCTTAAAGATAAAGTTATGTTTCTGTGCAAATATGCTTTCTCAATCTGTTCCCTGTAATTAGAAGTAGAGGACTTCCATGTACTTGTAACTGTTTACCTATAAATCTGAATAGCTGACTCAATAGACAACATCACAATAAGCAGAGAAAAGATCAAAGTTGTCATGGATTTCAATTCATTTGCATCCAAAACCAGTATCATAGAAGCAGAAGTTAAAAAAAAAATCAAATGCTTTGGGGAAATTCCCACAAGCCTCCGTTAAAGTGATGAGGAGCAAAGATGTCACTTTGAGGTCTAAGATGCACTTGACCCAACTCATGGTATTTTCGATTGCTCGATTGCAAGCTGGACAACCAATAACAAAGACTGAAGAAAAACTGATGGGCTTGAATCATGGTATTGGCAAAGACTACTGAAATTATCACAAAAGAGCATTTGTTCCAAAAGAACGCATCTGTCTTGGAAAAATGCTTCTTAGAATTATGGACGGCAGACCTCATCTCACATGCTTTGGACACAGCATCCCGAGAAACCAGTCCCTGCAAAGGGATGTGATGATTGGTAAAAGAGAAGGGTAGTAAAAGAGTGAGTTGATTAAACAGGTGGAGCGGTCCAGTGGCTGCAACAATGACTCAGATCTATGATGGCGAGGACGGGGCAAGACCGAGCCATGTTTCATCCTGTTGTGCCTCGGGTGAATTGGAACCAACTCAACAACACGCAATGCCAACACAACAGTCCAACCAGGAGAAAAGACAACAATTGCAGAAAGGATCTGACAAACTCTGGGCTTTTAATTATGACCCATGACGCAAACAAATAAATCTTTTCTATAAAAACACAGCCTCATCCAGAACTCTATTTTTTTTATATCCAATATCCAACCGTCAATCAAAAGGTACCACGCAAACCAAGGAATAGGAGCGAATGATCAAAATCCAAGGGTGAAAAATCAGTAAATAGAACCCATGTTACCCCAGGGAGAAAGACGGGGTTTTCTGCCCCGTGAAGAGCTACAGTCTCAGAAACTCACAGGGGTAGTTCTGCCCTGTCCTACGGGTCACTCTGAGGAAGCATGAACTTGATGGCAGTGAGCTGGCTTGGATTGGGGTATATTTGACCTAACTATTGATGTTAAAAGGAGTCCTGGTGGCGCTGTTGGGTAAGCATTGGTCTACTGAGTGAAAGGTCATTGTTTCAAACCCACCAGCTGCTCTGCAGGAGAGAAACGCGGCTGTCTGAGCCTGTAAACATTTACCACCTTGGAAACCCTATCAAGGGTTGCGATGAGTTAGAATCAACTTGATGGAAATGAGTGGGGTGGGGGAGGGGGAGGTTGTTGTTCTTATTGATTTGAAAGTAGTTAGACAAAGACATTAAATAATCATGAGTAATGTGTGTGAGACGATGGGGAAAACGAAGAACGGCATCAAGTGATTTAATCTAATAAAAGAGTGGAGCACCATGCCTGGGAAATACAGTTCCAAAATTAAGAAAATTAAGTTTAGTAGTTCAGGACACATAGCAGATTTAAAAAATCCATAAAGCCTTTTTTTTTTTCTCACTGCTATTGAGTTGATTGCAATGCACAGCAGCTGTAAAGGACAGAGGAGAACTGCCCTGTGTGTTTCCAACACGCTAACTCTTGAGGCGATTCAAAACCCCTCATCTTTCTCCTTCAGAGACTGCTGGCTTCAAATCACTGACTTTGTGATCAGCATCTCTACGCATAATCATGATGCCACCAAGGTAAATACAGGAATGGAGCACTAACATTGGTTCAGTCGGAAACACCTATGGAAAGGGTAAAGTACACAAAAATAATAGGAGAAATGTAGCATAGTGAATACCTGTAAGTTTAATCCTAAGATGTAAGAGCAGAAGTGGCAGTTGAAGATATACTAAGAATTTTCAAAAAGCAATAAAGTCAAATTCCTAAAAGCCCGATGATTTTCAGGCAAGAAAATTTCAAAAACTGCATCTTTTATTCTATAATAAAACATAAAAACGGAAGCAATGCAAAAGATCTTAAGACTCTACTTTAAAAAATTAAAAGGCATTATTTTCAAAGGAACAGCAATCAAATTGACAGTTGTCTTTTTAGTAAAAATTCTGGATGCCAGAACAATAAAAAGGCATACATAAAGTGCTGAAAGACAATAGCAATCAAGCTATAATTCTAAAGCTGGTTAGCATTTTAAATGAAGATAACATCTCAGCATGAAACAAATTAATCAACAGTAGACACTAAAACAAAGAAAGAAAACTAAAAAACTTGGAGTGGAACTATACTGGTAATATTTATTTATTAAATTCATAAAACTTGTTATACTTTTGATGAAATGCTGCATTTTTATTCCTTTGCATTTGTTACTTCAATGAACAAACATAGAACATAAAGAGAAAAATTGTCAAACCACCAGAGAGTGAGACAGTCATTCATTTCAGTTTTGTGCTATACCCCAAGTTCCCAGGAGAAGTCGCCTGTTTCTAACCTATCAAACACAATGCCTAATTGCCTAATTGACCTATCTCTAAGAGAATGGATCCTATTCCTTTTGTTTGTTTGTTTTGCTTTTGTTTTTTGGGGGGGTGGGGCATCACTGCCCTCTGGTGGGTGTGGGAGGCCCAGCCTTGCCCCTGGAGAGCTGCCGCTGGATTTGAACCGCTAAGCCAGTGAGCCGCAGTCCCGCATTCAACCACTATGCCACCAGGGCTCAGCCCTGGATCGTATTCCTACAGTGAAGGCTAGATAAGGATAAATTGCATAGCCAGTGATGTTCAGATAAAAGCAAACACTGTTGCAAGTGAGGGCACCAATCAAGAAGCCACATAGAGGCTTGCTTTCAAACAAGCAGCCATCTAAGTGAGGCCTCAACTAAGTCCACATGGAAGAAGCACACCTGTGGTGATTATATAATTGTTCATTTGGGGAGTCAGAGTTAAAGGGTGGAGGCTTCGCCATCAATCATTATGTAGCCATTGAGGCCTCTGTGTGGGCATGCTCTTCCCCTGAGAATTCTGGAAATTCCTGGATTTCCTCCTTGGAGGTGGGATGCTCTCTGCTCATTCCCTGAGAGATGCTTGGCACTGACAAGACACATGGCACTATGCTGCTAAGACCCGTTGTGTGGAAACAGGAGGAGCCATGTGGAGACTCCTGCGAGTGCTGAGATGCTTCTACAGGCACTGGATCCACAAGACTTTGCGCCCACCATCCTGGGATCTTCCCGCATTCCAAGTCATTGAATGTGTTTTGAAGAGGACCTTGTAGATTGCTGTGAGGCATATAAGCAAATAACAGACTTATGGACTTGACCTGGACTGGGATGTGTTTTCTCAATATTCAACTGCTCTTTCTCACACGAGTGTCCATGAACTTGTACCTTTATTCTACCCAAACCAACACAACACCAGCCTGTGTGATCCAAAGATTGTAAATAAGATACTCCAAATCAAGGGGAAGGAATAGTATCAGAGCTTAAATTGTAAACACCTACCTGGTTTGCAGACAGCTATGGATAACGGTGAAAACCCAAATTCCATTTGCAAGGTTTACATATAGATTAAGCCCCTCTGATCATAGGAATCCCCCTCTAATCAGCAGAGGGATATGAGTAGCCCTGATATCAGATAGAGAGGATTATAAAGGCAATCAAAGCAGACATAGATTCACACATAATATTTTATTACTTGATCTCCCCTTCGACTCATTTTGTTGTTTCAATTTTTAAAAAAGTGAAGAGGAAATGCATGTAGATTAAGCCGCCTATTGAGTAGTGAGTCCCTCCCACCATGGATCAGGGATGTGAAAAGGCTTGTTCTCATGCAGAACACATTGGAAAGAGTATTGTTGCAGATACAGGTAGGCTAAATGTAGCACCCAATCATATGATCTCCTTTATGGCTCATTTAAATTTGTTCTAATTTTTAATATCTTGTTTTCTTTTTCAGGTTTTTCTGTTTTACTTTTTATTATTCTTTTTTTCCCACACCGCTGGCCTGGTAGGAATAGGAAGGCCAGCCTTGCTCCTGGAGAGCTGCTACTGGATTTGAACTGCCAGCCCTGTGGGCTCCAGTCCTGCACACAACCACTGTGCCACCAGGGCTCACCTAGTTTTGTTTTTGATGGTTTCAAAATATATTTTTTCTGTGTATGAAATCCAGGATAGGTAAATCTGTAAGAGAGAATAAGTGGATTCGTGGTTTCTTGGGGATATGGCAAGGAGTTTGATGGGGAAATGGGAGCTAATAACGAAGAGGACAAGGATGAAGAAAATGTTCTAAGAACTGGTTGTGATGATTGTACAAGTCTTCTTGATGAGACTGAACTCTTAAATTTTTTGATGCGTGAATTACAAGAGGGGTACCCCTATCAAAACAAAAAATAATAATAGAAAAAATGCTCCACTGAGTGGAGCTTCCATAATATGCATTTTTCCCCACTAGGATAATGCTGGATCCCTTCCAGCCTGACATCTGACCACAAATTTGTAACTTGCCAGCTTCTGCAGCCAGGTGAGCCACTCCCTTCAGATAAATCTTTACTAAAAGTTCTTGTCTCTCTCACAAATAAGAGTGCAGGCAATGGACAAAATTCAGACCAGAGTCAAAGAAAATTTGAAGAGAAAGATTAAGTTTATGGAGGGAAATAATTTGGAAAAGAAGTCCAAAGGGCTCTTTTGGGAAAGAAGTCCAAAATCCATAAGCTACGTAATTTAAAAGGCCTGGTACAATATAGTGCTGGATCTTACATTCAGCTAATGGCAAGCCTCCCATCATAATCTGGCTTTCTGGTAGGTCTTCTGCTATTGCCTGCTCCCCGATAGTGTGCCTCCTCTTTCAAAGAGGAAGGGAAGTCTCAGCACTCCAGATTCAATGCTGTGCGCTAGTCTCAAGTGTTCTGTCATTGTGGAGAGTGTGAACTTGGTCTTTCTCCACCCAGACATTTCGTTTCATTTTATCTGCCCTGCACCTTCCTTTGTTGGGACGGGGGCGGGGGAGGGTGGAGATACGGGACTGGACTCCACCACCCTTTCCTGTCATCATCCCCTGTCTTCCCCTTGCCAGCCTCTGACTAGCTCACACTCTCGTGAACATTGTTGGGGCTCCTGACTCCACTATGCCTGCAGTAGGCCGCAGTCACTGATTTTGTGCTCTGAAGCCCAGCTTAGGCGCCAACCAGGCACCATGAGAGCGCAGGCATGGCATTACTCAAGTGCTAGCTTGTCTGGCTCATTGTAGGAAAACACTCACTGTGCAGTTTATCCCAGGTACGCTGCAGTGAATAGCTGCACTCCATGCAGTTTGCTTCCCTGTACGGCTTTCTGCCTTGGGTTGCAATTTGTAGTGAAATTACTTGCTTTTGTTACTTTCTCTTGGAAGAAAGCTATTAAAGGGATGTATCAAGATGACTTAAACTAAGGAGAATGACAGATTCATCGTAAAGTAAACAAAGAGTGGAGTATGAATTAAGATGGCTATGGTGTGAGCACAATGGGTTGTAGTTTCTTTAGTACCTTGAAAAACTGAGAGCCATGATTAGTTTGTCATCTGAGGGCAGAACGAGAATGTTTGCTAAACAGCAACTAGACGGGGACTTCAGGCATCTTCTGTGAAGCAGCGGGACAGTTGTGGGGAGAACAGACCTCAATTATCTGGACATGGCCTTGATACGGTTGAGGGACGTTTCATTCAGGGTATAATCGACTCAGTATGAATTGACCATGTGTGGAAGCACACTGACTTTTAATACTGGACTAGGAGCCTATATCTGACTTGCACAGCCTGCAAATCCCTGAAGCCTTCAACAGACTACTGACCTTGGATCCATTCAGCACAGTATCCACCATCCTCCTTCTGCTTCCTGTTCATCAGTCCCACAGGAGTCAATCAGGCGAAGCCTTCATCCTGGGTCTGATCTTCAGGCAGGCCTGATGCGGAATGACTCACCCCCTTCCATAAATGTGTGAGCCATTGCTTGAAATAAATCTACGTCCATATACATACAAATGTTCCTGGTGTTGCTTCTTTAGAAATCACAGCCTCACAAAGTGTCTACTTTTTGTTTTAATTCTATTACACATGCTAATCACAAAGATATTGAGGATCAAGATGTTGGCCAAAGTGACCTCTAATATTGACTGGCTGTAGAAAACTTACAGAGTTATGGATTTGGACTCGTGTCACTAAGTGGGGGAGGGGGCAACCAGAATGCCTGCTCCCCACGAGGCACGGAAAGGACATTTCAACAACCCCTCAAGGTTCCACGAGGAAGGAGAGCATGCCCTTCCAGTCAGCAGAAAAATCAACGCTGTGAGCCAGTTTCTTAAAGTAGAAGAGCCGCGCGCCTGCCAACAGACTCCACTTGACCACGGATCAGTGGCATAGGTGCTTCTGTGAGCCTCCATGCACCCCGTCACATTCTGACCACCCTGGCCTCTGGGGCCCTGCAGGACAGAGACCAGCAGGACAGTTCGGGGCAGGCCGTCTCAGTGCACAAGCTCTACTTTTTACCACTTTTTTCATTCCTTCCTTTTTCATTGCCCAGCACCCTCCCCCACCCAGGTACCCTTTCCCCCTGCGGCATCCACATCCACAGAATATTATTACCAAAAAAGCAGGAATTTTCCATCTACAAGGTGACTTTATTTTTTGCTTTATTCTCTTTGGGGGTTGTACTAAATGTTTGCTATTTTAATGCTCTCTTGGCTTTCCTATGACATGCATTAGCCTAGCAGCTACGGGTCTGCCTTTGTCTATCAGTGTTAGTGAAAGTTTTACACTCTCTCCAACCCCTAATGCAGGGGTCCTCAAAATTTTTAAACAGGCGGCAAGTTCATTGTCCCTCAGACTGTTGGAGGGCTGGACTATAGTTGAAAAAAAAAACTGGGCTGAGCCCCAGTGACGTAGTGGTTGTGCGGAACTGCGGCCCACTGGGATGGAGGTTCAATTCCAGCAGTGGGGGTGGGCCTCCTACTCCCACCACCGAGAGCAGTGACGCCCCCCACCCCCCCAAAAAAAAAACTATAAACAAATTCACTGCGGGCCTGGGATGAGTTGCCTAAGCAGGCCTGCTAAGCGGTGGCAAACAACAGTGGGTGGGCCAGATAAATGTCCTCGGTGGGCCCCATGTGGCCTATGGGCTATAGTTTGAGGACCCCTGCCCTAATGTCTGGATAGTGTCCAGTCCTTTTCTTCACAGTGTTTTTTTTCCTTCAGTGTTTTAAATTCAATTGTCACTGGCTAAATTAGTGACACCATCAATAGTGTCACTATGGCCCAGGGAGATCATTTATAAAGTTCTCGATCGTAAAATGATAATATCTCTGAAGTGCACCAGACATACATAAACCACTGAGATATGAGTGAGTTTGGGGCTAACACTTAATTCTAGCCCCAATCTAAAAAACAATTAGCTCTTAGGCCATGGTTCTACTTGATCCTTGCCCTCAAGGTCACTGAAGATATGGGAGCCATAGCCCAGTGTGGTGAAGAAACCATAAGGTTAATGGCTATCAGAAAGAGCAGCAGCTTGGAAGCAGGGCTTCAAGACCACATGGGCGTGTGCCAGTCTGTGTGACCCAAGGATTTTAAATAATAAAAACCCAAATCCTGAGAAACACCTGGTTTGCAGAAGGTTATGCATGGCAGTGGAAGCCCAAAATCCATTTGCAGAGCCCCTCCATGGATTAAGCCTTAGGGAGTTCCTTCTAACCACAATGCAGGGGTGTGAATAATCTTATCAGACAGGAAACATTGATTATGGCAGATGGGTAAACATAACACCTTATCATTTGATGTCCCTTTTGACCGATTTTAAAGTGGTTTAATTTTTTAATGTTTCATTTCTTTTAGGTTAAGGTCATCCTGGGTTGTTCTGTCATTGTTTCTTTGCTTCCCATTTGTGTTTTGTATGATTTTCTGTATATGAAACCTAGGATAGGTTAATCTATAGAGATGGTAACTGGATAATAATTACCAAGGTGCATGGCAGGGGAGGTTGGGGGGAAGCTAATGAGTATGAGGAACAAAATGTTCTGAAATTGATTGTAGTGATGATTGCAAAACACTTACCTTCCAAAAATCATGGTTATCTAGTCAATGCCAACTCCTAGTGACCCTAGAAGACAGGGGCAGACTCTCTCTCTGTGAATTGCTAAGAGTAACTCTTTACAGGAGTAGAAAGCCCTATCTTTCTCCTACAGACTGACGGCGATTTCCAAGTGCTGACCTTTGGCTCACAGTCCCATTTGTAACCATGAGGCCATCAGGTTAACTTCTACAACATGGGAAGGATATGCCAATAGAGCTATCTAAAATCGATACAGAGAAAGAGAAATAAAGGCCAGCACTTCAGCACTTGGATTGGTTCCCTTAATGGCTAATAAGTGTTAGATTGAGGGTTGCTTCGAATGAAATATAAAACCAGCTGTGTGGCAGAGACTATCATGATCAAGAACAATACAGAGAGACAAGTGTAGAAATAGAGGTCTTGCTTCACATGGGAGGCTCTTTCCTGTGTGGCTGGTTAGCGGCTTTAAAGGCATGCAGTATGGCTTAGCAAAGGGATCAGAAAAAGCGCCTGTGTACGTTGACTTCAACACATCCAGTAAAAGCTGACTGAACTATTAAGCAGCTAAGGCCTGCAGCGCTAATTCACGTCCTGCTAGTCTTGAAAAGTCATGAGAAGGCATCAAAGGTAACTATAAGTAGGATAATTTGAAGCACTGCGGGTGGCTTGGTCTTGTACATAGCCTAACCCATATGTAGTGGATACTGTAACAAGACCTAGAACAGCTTCTAAAGCAAAGACCACTAGTAAGATCACGTGTTCTACAGTGAGTAATATAGATAGGGAGCACTATGCTGGTGCCAAGAATAGGGAAAGCATGACATTCTGAAGCTATAATAGGGAGGTCATGTGTGAAGAGTAAATTGGGAGACCAATTAAAGTTATAAAAAAATGCTACAAAATATTAATTTAAGTAGGGGGCCTATTGACAACTATGACTATTGGCCACCACAGTGGAATGCAGCTTGAGCACATCTTAGCCCATACCTTGTAACTTAAATTATAAAATCATCAATGTCCCTTTTCCAGAGCCTTCCCTTCCTACATGTAGAAAGATCCCTTCCTGAGCAAGGCACTAGCCCACGGTGGGTGGAGTATTGGTATGCCTCCACAGAATTGGGAGTGTGCACGCGGACCTCACCACGGTGTACCAACTCTGAGGGTAAAGTAACCAGGTGGAGAAATGCATGCAAAGTTTGGGTTATAGGGCTGGCCCCAACCAGAGAAAAACTGACACCCACCCCCCAAAAGCAAGTGCTACAGAGAAAAACACTAAAACTATAGGTTGGGAAAGGCGCCGGCAGGCCTCACCCACATGGAAACAACCCAGGAGGAAAAAGAGAAAGAATGACTTCCCTGCATGGAGCTGCTAGAGCACAGAGAGGACTGTAGGGCCAAGAACAGCCCCAGATACAATGTCCCCTCACTGGGTCATACCGGGACAGAGGACAATACTGGGGACCCCCGGCAGATCAGCACCAGGAACAAAGTCAAGCCACAAAGTCCTCAAAATAGACTTCAGGCTAGGAGGGGAAGCTCCCGGAATGCCCCCAGGACCAGTGGGGAGAGTCATAAAGGAGAGGGAGAAGGGGAGTACACCTCAATCCAGTGTGCCAACACATGAATGCCACATACCAACAGAGAGGTTTGCTGGGCCATCCCCATTCGCAGCTACATGACTCCAAAGAATGCGCTAGAGGGTGGCAGCACCGAAGCTGTAGCTCAGGGAGAGAGGCGCTTCTGATCAGAACGCACACACAGGAGCGAACTAAGAGGAGAGATAGTGGAGCACATCCTGGCCCACCAAGCCCCAAGAGAGATCTTCCTGCTCTGAATAGTCAGTGCACAGAGAGGCCCTTAGGGTCCGCCCCACCTCAAGGCACAATTTCCCTCACTGAACCATAGTGCAACAGTGGAGACAGTGCGGAAAATGTGCCCAAGCTGACTCCATCACACCGCGGAGAAACACTCAGGGTGTGAAACACAGCAGCAAGGGAAACAAAGCGATAACATGTCCAGGAAATCCAAAATACAGACCTTGGGCCAGGACAAGGCACCCCAACAGACTTGACTGGATAGGCTTTTCTTTGTTTTTGTGCTTATTACTGTTTTGCATGTCTATCTAGATAAGATAGGTGGGATAAATATATATATATATATATATCATTATATATATGATACTTATGTAATGCTAAGGACATGGATCTATGTACATACACTTACATGTGAAGTATTAAGGTAGCAGGCGGATAGTGGGCCTCAACTCAAGTACTCCCCCAACACAAGAATAACCTGGCACTCTGTGATGCTCACCTTCCCGACACAAACACTGAAGAAAAAATGGATGCATAGCAAATGTGAAGAAAGTTGGTGGTACCCAGCTATCAAAACATCAAGCCTTTGGGTTCTTAAAGGACTTGAAGATATACAAGCAGCCATCTAGCTGAGAAGCAACAAAGTCCACATGGAAGCAGCACACCAGCCTGTGCGATCATGACGTGTCCAGGGGATCAGATATCAGGCATCAAAGATCCAGAAGAAAAAAATCATGTCAATGTGAGCAAGGAGGAGGGCAGAATGGAGACCCAAAGCCCATCTGAACATCGCCTCACAGAAGAGGCATCAGTGAGGGCGCAGTATAGCACCAATGAAACATACAACTTTCCCCAAGTTCTTTAATGCTTCCTCCCCGTCATGACCCCAATTCTACCTTACAAATCCACTAGTCCAGAGGATGTAGACTGGTACAGCTAAGAGCTCACAACACAGGGAATCCAGGGCAGAGAGACCCCTCGGGAGGGTAAGGGAATGGTGGGGGGAGAAAGGGGGAGCTGATGACAATGACTGACATACAACATTCCCTCCACCCAGAGACAAATAACAGAAAAGTGGGTGAAGGGGGCCAGCCAGAAGATTTAAGATATGAAAATAGCTTATAGTTAATCAAAAGGTCCATAAGAGAGGGAGGGTTGGGGAGAGAGAGGAAACTGAGGAACTGATATACCAAGGGCTCAAGGTGAAAGAAAATATTTTTTAAATGATGGCAACACATGTACAAATGTGCTTGACAAAATGGATGGATTATGATGAACTGTAAGAGCCCCCAATAAAGTGATTTAAAAAAAATAAAAGCAACCAAACAACCTTTCCTCTGTTCAGGAAGACAGTTCAATTGGACTAGATCCTGTCTCCTCGAATATCAATATTAGTAAAACTCCTCCACCTTTTCCTCAGCACCTGTCTTAACAGGCTGATTCAGGGCAGACGGTCCCAATCACCTTCACTGAGTACACACTACCCAGCCACAGCCCCTTCTTAGTAGCACTTTCTTTTTTTTTGGGGGGGGGGGCATCACTGCTCTCAGGCGGTGGGAGTAGGAGGCCCAGCCCCACTGCTGGAATTGAACCTCCGTCCCAGTGGGCCGCAGTTCCGCGCACAACCACTACGCCACCGAGGCTCAGCCCGAGTTTTTTTAGTTTTATTATTTAGAAAGAACATGCTTTTCTGATCAAACCCTAATGCAAAAGAAACCAAAACCACCAACGTGGTAGCTAAGGTTTTCGCTCCAAAACATGGCCCTGGGTAGAGGACAAAACAGCATATGGATTTGAAGCATATGACTTTAAAAAGTCTGAGGATGCTAAAATAAGCTTACAGTATCCAAGGAGACTACCGGTCAGGACTGTAACAAGGCAGAAAAATTGTGGAAGCTGAAAGGGTAGAGGTCTTACTCCATCTAGCTAAGTTTAGGTGGTAATGGTGCCACAGGACTTTTCATTGTCTAGAATAAAATGGAGATAAAAAAATTTTTTTTGGTTTTCAGAGGAAACTGTGGAAATAGGATTGGGGCAGTCTTTGCAGGAGGCAGGCTCATATTCGTAAATGAACTCCAGGTTAACATGTACAAAGTGGGTGACAGCCTTTGTCAAAGATCTCAGAAAAGCCAAAAACATGCCACATTTTCTTTCCCTTGAGCAATGGGGCTTCAGAATTTCAAGTATGTTTGTCCCTCTGCAGTTTCAATCTCACCTCCCTCCCCCCACCCACAATTTGAATATCCACAGTATCTTTATTGAACACACTCTAAGCAAAAGACAGATAAATTTAGTGCACTAATCTTCAGCTAAGAACATGGGTTCGGGGCTGAGCCCCGGTGCGTAGTGGTTGTGCGCGGGACTGCGGCCCACTGGGACGGAGGTTCAATTCCAGCAGTGGGGCTGGGCCTCCTACTCCCACCACCGGAGAGCAGTGATGCCCACTCCCCCCAAAAAAAAAAGAAAAACATGGGTTCACTAACAGGTCTACCATGTCCTTCTCAGAAAAAAAATAACTCAGCATTCCCCTAGTAATGAAACTTTTATACTAGAACTCATAATCCAGGATCAAGTATAAGTATGCTCAGTGAGTTCTTACACCTTGGGTGGCTAAGCACAAGGTCCTAAGTTTGAAACCACTTACTGCTCCTCATGGAAAAGACGGGGTTTTCTGGACTAGTTACCCACAAAAACCCACAGGGGCAGTTCTACAGTATCTTAAAGGGTCAGAATTGACTCAATGGCAGAGTTTGGTTTATCTGCCATGGATCGTCCCAGTGCTCCAGTGGCCCCCCCCCCAGGGGTGGTAACCCCCACTTTGGTAAAGAGAGGTTTAGAAGAACAGTATGCACAAAACTGTACCTTGGGAGACTGTCCAAACTCAATTATGACTTTCCATACTATGTTGTTTTCAAGGGATCAGATCTGGGAGTGCTAGGAAAATGGATGAGTTAATTTTGCATTAAGTAGTTATGAATTACTCTGACCAAAGGGTTGGACTGAAAAGATGTCAGTTCCGTTGTCTCTCTCCCATGTTCTTATTTTGTGATTTGGTGCTGATGGTGGTTAGAGGTTCCCTCCCTTTGCCTGGCAGGTTTGTGGAAATGGCACAGAGGCTTGGTCATACATAAAAGGCATGCTTGCTGAACACGGGCACTGGAGCATGGGGGGTGGGGGTGGGGTGGTAGTCTGGCCACCCCAAACATGCAATACTATGGGGAAACTCAAACTGTGCCATGGAGACATGGCATGGCAAAGTCTTGGACAGAAATGAAAACGATCCCACTGCTCTAGTTCTTTGTTCCCCATTCAGGTCCTTTCAGAGATCAACAGAACCTTAATTTCCACAGAAACCAGAGGTTATTATTTTAAACCACTGAATTTTGGATATTTGCAGTAATATCTGTGGCAGTCATGTGCTTATGTTAATTTTATTATTGAAATGTAGGGGTGGAGTCTAGCCTGTTAATCTGGAGATAGGCATTGAGCAGCCAATGAGGCCTCTGTGTGGGCATGGCTTTTTCCTGAGACTTCTGGGAAATCTCGTGATATTTCCCTCGTGAAGATGAGAAGCTATCTCCCCAGTTGTTGGGAGTTAGTCTGAGAGACAATTAATCACAGACAACACAGGATGGCAGCATCCGGGAGGCTGGGGTAGCCTGCGGAGAGACCACACGGCTTTGCCCTGATGGAGCCAGACCTCTGAGGCTGGAGCAGCCACATGGAGGCCTCTGCCAGTGATGAGCTGCTTCTGCCACCACAGGATGCTGTTGATAGACCCTGAGCCCTGGAAGCGAGGAGCCATGGGGAGACCCCTGTTGGTGCCAGGACTCTGCATCCACTTACCTGTGGCTTTGTGAGTCAGAAGGAGACTTTACGGACTGATGTTGGGCATATGGGTTAATATTGGACTTGTGACTTTGAGCTGGACTAGGCTGGGCTGTTTTCTCAATGTCCTGTTCCTCTTGAATATAAACTTATTCCTTATATCCATACGCGTGTCTTTGAAATTTGTTCCTCTAGTCTACCCGGACTAACACAATAGCTAATTGGAATATAATGTGCCTGGGTAAAATGTAATAAGTAGACTTTACATTAGATCAAAATTCATTTTTAACTCCTCTGAAACAGTAACAAATAATATGTCAAAACTGAAAAACAAGAATGTATATATTCCAAACTTTCCTTCTCCTAGAATCTGCAAATATTTTTAACATGACCTATTTTTATGGTATTTAGAAGATTGCTGCTTAATGATTTACCTTCATGAGTCACTTTCAGCATATTATTTTTCTCGACAATATTACTGCTTGTAACTATCTTTAAATAAGCAACTAAGGGAACCCATAAAATGAAGATGCGAGCTAGTGCATGTTCCTTTGTATTTATTTGTCATAAACAATACAGCAAACACTGGAGAAAGAATTTTATAATGTTTGGATATGAAGCTTAACACTCAAGATTACATGTGCTCCTCACCAGGCATAGCTCAGACAGACTGTAGCTTTGGTTCCAGACCACTGCAATAAAGCGAGCGATGCAATAAAGCAAGTCACATAAATTTTTTGGTTTCCCAGCACACATACAAGTTACATTTACAATATACTGTAGCTTGTTATATGTGCAACAGCATTATAAAATAATTGAAAGATGTGTGAGGATGACTAAAATAAGAGAGAGAGATGTGAGGACATGCTGGTGAAGAAATGGCACAGCAAGACTTGCTCAGCACAGGGTTGTCACAAACTTCCCATTTGTGAAGAACAGTGTGTCCACGACGCACAATACTGGACGCACAATACTACCAGGTCTGCCTGTCTGCCGATTGATTCTAGAGCTTACGATGGATCTCATGACAGTTTTAAACAAGTATCTTTGCCTTGTAACTTTTAAACAATTTCACAACTGTATACAATCATGGTATAATACCATCATTCATATAGTTCCCCAAGTTGCACACACTTACACAATAAAACACTAAAGTCTGTTTTGTTTTGTTTTTTACCATAATAAGCCAAACCACAAAAACCCTAGTTATCAACGTTTCTGAGGGCTGCTGCTGACTTCAAAGCATGCAGGTATTCCTGATCACCTAGATGAAGCTGGAGAATGAAATGCCTTCAGTAGGTCCAAGGTCGTCACTTTCACTCATCCCAAGTATCTCCGTATTTGTTTACTTTAACTAGGAAAAAAGCACAAACAATTGTGATCCCACATAATCAGTGAAGGAGGGGAGGGAGGACTTGACTGACTGTGATTACACAATTTATTTTAAAGGTGATTGAACTATGAAGGGATGGGGAGATTGGGGATGCTCTAAAATCCATGTGATAATGATTTATACAATTCTCCTTAATATGATAGAAAGAGTGAACTACTAAATTGTATGATATGTAAACTACATGCCAACAAAACTGATTTTTGAAAAAGTTTATAACTGTAAGGAAGAAAAGATGTGTTTCTCGCTCAAATGACTAAAGCTTGTGAGCAGGGGATCGGTCATAAATACTAATGCACTGTGTAAGACCTTCAGTCTTATAAATGCAATATAATTTTTAAGTTGAGAAAACAGATTAGTAACTTGCCCAAGGTACGAAGCTAATAAAGCAGTAGGACTTAAATCTATACAGCTCTATGTAAGTGTAATGTCTGATCAGTAACAGATCACCTAAACAAATGTGGCACTATACTAAGGCACAAATAGTTTTTAACAGAAAAAAAAGGTTTGAACTTGTTACCCTCAAAGTTAATAAAAGTAGTATTCAGGTTGTGATTAATGCAATCTTTTCTCCTATGAGCAGTAGTACCAGAGGAAGGTACTAGTTTCAACATTCCTCTTATTTTGTAGGCTTTCTTTTCTGCAAAGCTTTCAGCTGTCAATTACACACGTGTCAGAAGACCGAACTCATGGAAGCGAGCAGCAGCAGTTGGCACAGTGCGTCCTAGGAGCTCATCCAGTCCAAACTGCGGTCCTTCCCCTCCCTCTTTGCCTTGTCCCTTCTCCTCACTTACTCCAGGATCCAGTTCTCCATATGCTGCCTGATGTGCGCTGTCACTACTACCCATATAATGGAATGCATGTTCAAATGTGTATTGTTAATTCTAATTTTCCATTTATTAGATATCAATCAATATAATCCGCTTTTTTTTTATTTTACAAAAAAAATTTATTCTCCTCAATACTTGTCCAAGTGTGAGGCGATTCTGAGCCCCAGACCTTTCAGACCTTCTGATCTAAAGCACTACACTGGGAATAGTTCATGCCATCAATAAGGGCGAAAATGGGGTGGCTAACACTACACTTCTATGTACTCAGAAGGGAAATTGAATTTCAAGAAAAAAATCTACCAATGAATTAGAAAAGACAATGAATTAACCAGAATAAAAACAACACACTGCATTCCACATAGCAGTATTTACCTTAAAAAGAAAAAAAGAAAGTTTATCATATCACCACTGACTATGGTGATTTTGTCAGCAATGTCATTTATCACAAAAACTTAAAACAACTGTTTGTGGGAGACTACTAACAAAAATTCTGATATATTCTTTAATCTAAGCAAATATATATTTTTTAAAGTAGTTTAATAATCAAAGTATTATGCATCACTCACTGCTTTAAGGATTTTTCATACATTAACTCTTTTGATTCTTTTGACATCCTATGCGGAAGGTACTATAATTATTCCTAATTTACATGAGTTACATAAGGCAAAGATATCTCTGTATTCAGCAAATGTAATCCCAGTTATCTACAAATTAAATTGTATCTAAAAAGAAGTGATTCATTAACACCTAAGATAATTTTTTTAAGCAATGTTTTAAAATGAAATACTACCTTTGAAATATCTGTTATGGGTAAAGCCAACTGAAGAATTTTTTAACATAAATTATAAATTACAATTACCTTGTGATTATTTGCCTTATGTAAATTTTAAATTTAAGAATTACCAATATCTCAAAAAAAGTTACTAAATAATACACAAGGTCATTCCATAACTTTTGAGTAAAACTTCCCAAACCTATAATCTACACTATTAATTCCTATTTTCTACTTTTTTTTTTTTTTTTCCTATTTTCTACTTTCAAGAGCAAAATATTCTCTCACACTATTTTACAACAGATTTATTTCCCTGGAAACAAGTACAAAAAAAGGTCAATTTTTTTCATACTAAAAAAATCATTTCATATTACTGCATCACATCAACAGAACTATTCCGTCAAAACCACAGATGTCAAAGTCCAGCAAATGTCAAAGGGCCATAATTCCTTTTCTCTATCACTGCAGAAGACCCAACCAAACACTCCGGATCTTTCAGTGCAAGCACTGTGCTAAGCAAGTATGCAGGGGATGATAAAAATGGGGGAGGGGGGGTTTCTCTAACCCTCAGGGAGTTTACAGTCTAAATCACCAAGTCAATAAACAGAACATTGTTATCAATATAATTCTCTACTTATTGCAGAGAAGAGGCGCTGGGTGTATACGATTTATGCAAAGTACTTTAAAATGACAAATATTAAACATTATGTAGCTTACAATTCTATTTCAAAGGTTTCTACATCAGTACCACTACAAAGACATTACCCATTAAAAAATTAAAATGCTAAATAAAAACCACCATTAACAATTACAAATATACAGGATCAAAATTAAAAATACTGTGGATGCTACGGTTTCTGCATTCTTTGTAGCATTTCAACTTCAAGGTACCAAGGCTTACTCTTTCAATTTCTTGAAAAACCTTGAAACGATACATCTTCTAAAATAGAATAAAATAATTCTATACAAAACCTGTAAAATTCCATTGAAATTTCATGTCTCCATTAGAGGAAAACATCCTTGATATGAAATTTACTTTGGGGATTGTACATCTTGTCCCAAACAACTTATAGCCACTATGATTATCTACCATGTAAACTTAAATTTTATAATTATAAAACAAATTACTATTTAAAAAAAAGAAAAGTCAAGATTCCTCTTTTGAAAATTCCTTTCAAGCTTGTTTGGAAGACACACAATTCTTGTTCAATTTTACAAACATAGAAGAAAGTCAACCTCGTTACTGAATCACAATTCTCTGGTTTCCCTGAGGTCACCAGATCTAACATTAGGTAATAGTCATGCACAACTCGGGGGAAAGACAGAAATCCCCCAAGGTCACTTCTTAAAGGAAAAAGAGGTGAAGCAACTGCATTATTTCCAAATCATTCTTAGACAACTAATCTCACTATACTAAATCACACTACGTGGGGCTTCCTTGTTTGCTAACACAAAAATGAGCACCTTAAAAATGGAAAAACTAGTGAATGTCAAATAGCTATTCTTTAATTTGTCAGAATTTTAATTACTTGAGAAATTAAACAGCACAGTAATTAATGTTTTTATCTTATAAGTCTAAACTATCATACCTTCTTTTTTAGGCACTCTGTCCTGCATAGGCCTGACTGTGGGGTCAGTCTTTTGTGTTAAAGTTACTTCATATGACTCTCTGTTCTTATTCCTTAATTCCTCATATGTAATATTTTTTCTTTTAGGACTTTCTTCAATGTTGGGATCAGGTCCTAAAACAACAAACAGTTAATAAATTGTGATAAAAGGATGTGATAATCCCAACGCAATTAAATTTTGCAAAGGCTCCCTTGCTTAACAATTAAATTAGAATGAAACAAAATAAAAGATGAATTTACTACCATCTTTTAAAAGGTAGTCTACTGTCCCCCAGATGATCAAAACACAAAATTCTACTTCCTCCTTAAACCTTTTATTTCTATAGCTTATCATCACACCATCAAAAATGAAAACAAAAATCATAGCCAGAAAAATTATCAACACTTCCCTATGTAACCACACAATTTACACTTGTTAAAACTGCAAAATTATTCTAAAACTGAAGAGAAATATACTGGTGACAAACGAAAGTTGATAAATAGTTCCATGTTAGTTTTATTTCCAATTAAATGCTATGATCATGGTCTATATTTAAGCAACTCTAAATATTTTTTTAATTCCCTTTCAATTTCTACATTGAACAAAGTTAAGTGACCAGTACAAAGCATACCCCTTAATTATAGCACGTTATCATTTTTGCTTTAACACATGCAACTGTAAAGTGGAAGAAAATGTTGGCTATAATATGAATGTGTATCTAGGTGCCAGCATTTATTCTTAATTCTCTAAATGCTAAAGCTTAAGTATGTATTATCAACTAGTCAAATATTGATGTTAAATAAGAAAACAATTATTCTTAATTTTAGGTGGCAGGACCAAATACTGAACATAGTTTGGAAAATGTATAAGCAAGTAAAAAATGCCATACAAACATTCTTATAGAAAGTAATCAGTGGTAACAGAATGAACCAGCTAACATTGTCTTTCACACCACACCAAATTGTTTTTTCACAAAGGTTTTCAATGATATAAAATTGGATATATACTTTTAATGTAATATCAAAGGTAACTTTTTAAAACCTTGTAAGCAATAACCTTTGGAAATTCATTAATAGAGTTCCATTAAATGATGACAACACAACTAAACTTTAGACAATGTTTTCAATCATAAGCTTTTCTGTAAATTGCAAAAAATTCTAAGCAAAAAAGGTTTTAGATTCTTATTAATTCATTCAGGTATTATACCATGGTGGAAGAGGAATTTTTTCCTAGTATTAGGTTTAAACACACATTATATTTCATTTACATTACATGAGTAATTGCTAATTTTCCCTTCACAAAAAATGTCACTTTACAACTTCTAAACGTCTGTAAGAGATATTGAATCAGAAAACCTGGGTTCTTACCCCCCTCCCTGCCCCCCCCCCCCCCACTCAACAACTACAGCAGCTGTCCTTGGGCAAACCACTAAGCTTTCTCTTAATTTGTTTTATGAATTGTGAAACATGGAAGTTTGACTACATCATTTCTAAAGTTCCTTCCAGGTCTAATACTTCTTATGCGACAAGAAAATATTTTGTTTTGAAAATCTGTGACATATAATGAATATGTAAATAGGAAAATTGGATACAAGTTTTCTCCACTTATAAAAGTCAAACTGAGTACTAGCTTTCTTAGGCAGCACATATACTAAAAAAGGCAAACTGAGGCATTCTCTGCTGTGTAAATAAGAGAGTACAAACTCTAAAACCAAGCCATTGCCACTGAGTCAATTCGAACTCACAACAACCTCATAGGCCAGGTAGAAATGCCCAGAATTTGCAAGGCTGTAATACTTTCAGACTGCGAAGGCCACCGCTGTGATCCAAACTGCTGACCGTTCACTTACTGTGCAGCGCTGACCCACTGCTCCACCTGCAGAGTGCAGGGGGCATGTCTACTACTTGGGGTGGTTATAAAGAACTGGAAGGAATGGGAAGTATAAAACAGCACTTTAGAAGTTTATCTAGCTATGTTAATTTATTAGTCTTATATCACTTGTAGGAGAGTGCTTTCAACTTTGAGGAAGTCACTCGAAATTTCTTATGAGAGGAGAGCTAAAAAGGGCGGGTAGGACCTCAATCAAAGACAAGTGTCCTGGTAAGGGAGGGTTATCAAAAGGCTTTTTGTTGATTTACGTGTGAAAAATAAATTATGTAACAGATTTCTAAAGCAAATGAAGAGATGCAAGACATTACAAAGAATGTGTTTGCGAATGACTAGCAGTGAGGTGAAGTTGACCTTGAGGATCCACTAAAAGGAGAGATGTAGTGAGAGACAGAAAAGAAAATGACCTTACTGGCTTTCTCCTAATCTGCCCTTCTCTAATTGGATGGCTTTGGTCTCCTTCATCCTACAGGTGGGGAGCAGGGGATTTAGAGTGAAATCCTCCCGTCCAAAATTAACATTCTCCTTAATTATCTAGATTTCCACGGTCTCCTGTTTCTTCTTCACTCTACGGTTGATAAGCCTGCCCTCTTCCTTTGCTCTGAAGCAGTACTCCTAATATTCCCACAGTGATCTCTACAGTTTCCAACAGAGGGGCCAATAAGACCGGAAAAGCTAACAAGGCAGCCCCAGAACTAACATTTTAAATATAACTGTTTAAATAGTTACATACCATTAATGCCCTTGTTCACCAGAATGTGGGCCTACTCTGGAACTTTGCTTGATCTAAAATCATCTCTATTGCCTTAACCTACATATATATATAAACCCTTCACTAACTTTTCTGTTGTCTGTCTCCCAGGGAGGGGATTATATGTAGATCATTGTGATCAGTTCCCTCTTTCTCCCCCACCTTCCCCTCCTAGTATGGCTACACTCATTATTGGTTCTGCGGAGTTCATCTGTTCTGGATTCCCTGTTTCCAGCTCTGATCTCTACAAGTGTACATCCTCTGATTAGTCAGATTTATAAGGCAGAATTGGGATCATGATTGTGTGTGTTTGGGGGTGGGGGGGAAGATAAAGGATGAAAGAACTAGAGGAAAGCTTGATGTTTCGACAGTACTTACTATACTGCATCCTGACTGGCTCGTCTCCTCCCCTGGACCCTTAGATTTTTTTTTTTTTTTTAAGGCATCACTGCCCTCAGGTGGTGGGAGTAGGAGGCCCAGCCTTTGCTCCTGGGAGCCGAGATTTTTTAATAAATATTTTAAATATGTTGTTTTTGAGGAGGCAGACTTTTCTGAATTTTTTTTTAGATTTTATGATTTCAGACAATGAATTTTGTGTCTGTACTTCCTATTTAAGTGCACAATCTTTCACTGTAAATCAATCTGAAGGAAAAGACTGACTTTTGTTGAGACCCCTAGCGTTCTAGGCTTTGCAATGGATTACTTCATGTACTTTTTAAAATAGTTCTCTAAAAGAAATATCATTTCCATCTTGGGGAGCAAGAAACTGAGATCTCAAATAAGTTACTTGTCCAAGGTCACAGAGCTAGCAAGCGTCAATCGTGATTCAAATGCAGACCTACACCCAAAGGCTACGTTCTTTCACTTAAATTATGCGATCCTCAGACAGTTTCTCAGAGACAAGAACCCGATCTTATTCTTCCATAGCTAGCAGAGAACCTGACACCTACTGGTCCTCAAGAAACGTTGAAGGAAGAAACAAATGAATGAATGAATGAATGAATGAGCAAACGAACAAATATGCTCAGCTTAGTTTGATGTGAAACATAGAGGTGATATCCAGAAGAAAAGTTCATCAAATAAAGTTTATACATACGTTGGACCATAAAATGCTGAAATTCATTTCAAGAGAAGTTTCTACCTTGGGCAATATGATCAGTAATACCAGTGGGAGTAGATTCATTCATAGAAGCACTGAATGGAATTGGTTCATAACGAGGAAGTGCATCTCTTTCTATATTGTCTGATGCAGGGGATGTCGAAAAAGATGGGTGACCACTGGCACTGGAATCATATTTTGGCTTTTGAGGATAGTGCCTGAAAAAGACATAAGAAATATTAAAACCTTATATTAAAAATGTTATAGTACAAAGACAAGTTATTTTGATTTTCAAAATAATGTTTTTGGGGGTTGTTTTTTAGTTTATTGAAAGATTTTATTGGGAGCTCTTATTACAATCCATACATTAAGCATATTGGCACTTATGTTGCCATTATTTATCATGGGTTTGAACACAATCATTTATTCACAATAATCTGTCCTTTTATGCCCACCAATATTGCAAATATTCCAAATATTGCCAGCTCTGTGAACCACCACAGTGAAGTAAAATTAATTCTTATGATTCTTCTATCTATAATCGTTGTATCTTCCACCTGGTGAATGACTGGGCAGGAACATATAATGAAGATGTCGAAGGCTCTAAATTCAGGGATTGGTCAGTTTTCCCACTGCATGGTCAGGGTGGTGGGGGGGAAAAGGGGAGCGGGGAGAAAGATAAAGTGAACCATCTCAGAAGCAGGAACAAAGACTTCTACAACCATCAAGAAAGACAAACCAGCAGAGGCACCATACGCTATAGCACCAAGACCTGGAGTTTAACCAGACAGGCCACAGAACAGGTAAAGCTGAGAGTCTCTGTGCAGAAGACTAGTTTATAGAGTAGGATGTCCTTTAGGCATTTACCAGCGCTAAAGGAACTGTGTTCACATCTGCCCAATGCAGGGCAGAGGCCACAGAGCTGCATGAAGATGAGGAACAGAAAGGGATGTACCTTGTCGACATGACTAAGGAGAGCTACTGAAAACCAAAAAAAAACCGTATCCTGATGTTTTCCGATCTTTACTTGCAGTAACCTGGTAACTTCCCTAATAAACTTTGTAATTGTTGAGTACTGTTCTGTGTGGCCACAATAGATTACTGATTCCAGCACAGAAATACACAGCTATGAGAGGGAAATTTAGTGTCAGAAGAGGGTAAATATGAATCTTGTTTAGAAAGCTGTGGAGTTAAATTCTCCTCCCTTTTGTAGGCAGAGGACAGACATGACTTCCAGTTCTTTACTCACCACATAAATTGCTATTGTTGTAAGGTGGCCTCAAATTGGTTTTAACCATGTCACCACATAACAATAGAACAACACTACCTGGCCCTGTGTTATCCCCACAATGGTTACACGTGAGGCCACTGTAGCAGTCACTGTGTCAATCCACCTCAGAGGACCTTCCACTTTTATGCTGATACGCTACAAGTCTGATGTCCTTTTCTAGGAACTGGTATCTCCTGACAACATGTTCAAAGGATGTGACACCAGTCTTGCCAGTTTGACTTCTAAGGAGCATTCTGGTCGCACTTCCAAGACAGTTTTGCTATTTGTTTAAACATTCCACTGTACTTTCAATATTTTTTCCCAACCCTGTAATTCAAAAGTATCAACTCTTCTTTACTACTCTTTTATGCACTTGGGTGGTTGAAAGTACTACAGCGTCAGTCAGGGGCACTGAGTAAGTGTTGACGCCATATCCAACCTCTGGCTACACAAGATCGGAGAATCTATCCCCACGCAAGCCCAGCACAAATGCCCACCACGTTCCAGCCTTCTTTTACCTATTCTGATTCTAACCATTTCTCCCCCAGCACAATTACTTCTCTTGTTGGGTTTGGTATTTCTTGCAATGACTATATAGAATTCCTAGACTACACTCACAATTAGGGGGTTTTATTAGGGAAGGTAATAGAATACCACAGCCCAGGATTAGAAAACAATAAGGACACAGCCATTGGTCTACAACATCTCTCAACTATAGAAATCTGATTCCATCCTCTCTGTCATCCGGTTCCTTGAATTCTCTACCTCTGTGCACATGAGGCCAGCCTACAGCTCTCACTCAGTCTCCACCCTGCTCCTCTGCGCTGCCTCGTGGTCTCCTGGGCCTATTCTCAGTGTGGTATGGCTGATACTGCCTCCACCATTCAGGAGGAGATGTCCAATGTGTTTCACCGATGGCTCTTTTTTCTTCAAAGTCATGGGCATCTTCAATATTTTTGTGTGAGCTGCCTTATTCTTTTTTTTTAATTTTGTTTTTTGTTTGGGGGGCGGGCATCACTGTCCTCTGGTGATCGTGGGAGCTACCCAGCCTTGCTCCTGGGGAGCAGCCGCTGAATTTGAACTGCCAAGCCTATGGGCCGCAGTTCCGCACTCAACCACTTACGCCACCGGGGCTCAGCCCTGAGATGCCTCATTCTTATATCTTATAGTCAAGGTAAGTACAAAACTGACAAACCCCCTCTATTATTGCTCCACACACAGTATTTGTACAACCCCATCCAAGCATCTGGTCTGAGTTATAACAGAGACCTGAATAGAAGAGCCTTAAAAGAGAATTCACTTCCCCACATGCACCTTAGACCTTAAAGAGACATCTTTGTTCTTCAACACTTTAGACAAGGGATAGATTTGCCTGATGCAATACATCCTTTGATTTCTTGGCTGCAGCTACCAACAGCATAGATCATGGATCCTAGCAAAATAAAGTGCCTAACATCATCAACCTTTTCTCCACGTATCATGCTGTTATCTACTGATGAGGATTTTTGTTTTGTTTTTTTGGGCATCACTGCCCTCAGGTGGTGGGAGCAGGAGGCCCAGCCTTTGCTCCGTGGAGCTGGAATCGAACCTCCGTCCCAGTGGGCCGCAGTCCCGCGCACAACCACTACGCCACCGGGACTCAGCCAACTTAGTCAACATTTTTAACCTTCAAAAACTTAAAAATTATACTATAGAAAATTAGAAATAAGAGAAGGGAAATATGTACGGCATATCTCACTGTGGGTGATATGGAAGGCACCGACGGTAGAAAAGGAATGAAAAGATGACAGAATTCTTCCATGAGGCTTCCTCATGCATCGTCTCTTTCATTGATTTTATGGGAATGCTGTTTTAAAAGAGAACTTGCGTGAGGGAGGGGAGAGCAGGGAAAACGAGGAGCTGCTACCAGAGCTTAAGTAGAAAGCACATGTTGAGAATGACGAGAACAACAAATGAGCTTGACATGCAGGGGATGTATGCGTGAACTGTGCTAAGAGGCATATGAGTCCCCACCCCAATAAAATGATTTAAACAAGAGCGAAACTGAGGAGGCCTGGTGGCGGGCGCTGTAGTTGTGCGTCAGGGCTGCTAACCTCAGGTTCAGCAGTGTGAAACCACCAGTGTCTCCAAAGAATGAGAAACCTTCTGTTCCCCTAAAGAATTCCAGCCCCAGGAACCCTCAGAGGCACTCCTACCCTTCCTATCAGGTCGCAGTGGGTCAGAACAGACTCGGCGGCAGCAGGTGAGGTTTTACACGCCATTCATCTGATTCACGATGCACAGGTAAGCTACAAAAAGTGAAGCTGCTGTAACTTTGTACTCTGCCTACTTTAGTTTATGAGAAACATTTCACTAATGTTGCTTCAGACTTCATAACTACGCAACTTGTATTTTTAATTGCACAATGTCATGTTCATTTACTTATCAAATCTCATCAGTGAAAATAAAGTTTCAGTTCTTCTCTATTAAAATAAAAATTTAGGTATCTTTGTGCCTTTATTTCATTTTGTATTTTGATTAGATTACAGAAATTTAAAATAAAAAGAAACAAAACTCATGTTAACCTTCACCACACAACAGAGTTGAAAAATAATGGAATTTCCCCACAAATTTTGGAAGCAACCACACGTTGGCAAAATAGTAGGCATTTCTGTGATGCTCACCTTCCTGACACAATCATTGAAGACAAAATGAACGCCTAAGCAGAAGGGGTGAAGAAAGTTGAAGGTGCCCGGCTACTAGAAGATAGAGCACCTGGGGTCTTAAAGGCTTGAAGATAAAATAAATGGCCATCTAGCTGAGAAGCAACAAGCCCACATGGAAGAAGCACAGCAGCCTGTGTGATCACGAGATGTCAATGGGATGAGGCATTAAAGCATCAAAGATTTTTTTAAAAATCATATCTATGTGAATGAAGGGGAAAGTGAAGACCCAAAGCCCATACATTCACAACTGGACATCCCCTTAGCGAAAGGTCGCAAAGCAGAGACAAGCCAGTCAGGGTGCAGTATAGCACCTTTGAAACACACAACTTTCCTCTTGTTCTTTCTTTAATGTCCCCTTTCCCCACCCCCCCCACCCCAAAAAACTGCCACTATCATGACCTCACAAATCTGGCTAAAAAAGAGGATATACACTGGTACAGATAAGAGCTGGAAATACAGGAAATCCAAGACAGATAAACCCCTCTGGATCAATAAGAGTCACGATACCAGGAGGGGAAGGGGAGGGGAGAAAGGGGGAACCGATCACAATGATTGACATATAACCCCCTCCCAGGAGGATGGACAACAGAAAAGTAGGTGAAGGGAGACATCAGTCAGTGTAAGACATGAAAAAGCAAGACTAATTCATAAATTATCAAGGGTTCATAAAGGGTGGGAGGTGAGGAGAGGTGGGGGGTGGGGAGGATATGAGGAGCTGATATTCAGGGCTTAAGTAGAAAGAAAATGCTTTGAAAATGATGATGGCAACATGTACAACTTTAGAAGACATAATGGATTGTCGAAAGAGCTGCACGCACCTCTAATAACATGATTTTAATAGAGCTCCAAACACAGAGAATCCAGGTCAGATAAACACCTCAGGACCAATAATGAGAGCAGTGCTACCAGGAGGATGGAGGAAGGTGAAGGGAGAAAAGGGAAACGGATCACATGATCAACATATAAATGCCCCCTCCCCAGGAGAACGAACAGAAAGTAGGTGAAGAGAAACAGCAGACGATGTAGGTTATGAAAATAATTTATAATTTATCAAGAGTTCATAAGGGAAAGAGGGTATGGGAGGAAGAAAAAAAGGAGCTGATATCAAGGACTCAAGTACAAAGAAAATATTTTGAAAATGATGATGGCAACATATATACAAAAGTGCTTGACACAACTGATGTATGTATAGATTGTAAAGAGAGCTGTTAAGAGTCCCCAATAAAGTGATTTTTTTAAAAAAGGAAATACCAAAAAACTAAACAAACAATACTACACAGAATACTTATGCCAATTTATGATATCTGAAGTGTATTAAGATAACAGGACACTTTAAAAGAATTAAACCAAGAATAATTATTCTTTTTATGAAGCTAGAGACTATCAAAATAAATGTCAATATGATACATTGAAAATTCAACAGGTATTGGGTAAGAGGGTGAGGGAGAGAGGGAAAAAAAGAGGAGCGGATATCAAGGGCTCAAGCAGAAAGATAATGGTTTCAAAATTATGATGGCAACATATGTAAAAATGTGTTTGATACAATCAATGTATGGATTGTTATAAGAGCTGTAGGAGCCCCCAATAATATGATTAATAAATAAAATTAAAGTCCATTTTTAAATCCATTTTAACAAATAAGGATGGAAACTTAAAAAAATTCAAGAGATATTTTTTTATACTCAATTCTTTTCCCTTCTATAATTTCTTTTTCCTCTTTTAAATAACACACTGAAAAAGGAAAGCTGCTATTTTTTAAATGGTACGCTTGGTAACATTTGAAAAGTGATGTAAAACTCCAAAATAAGAGTAATGAAAGGTGTTTGCCAAATCAAATCAAGACAGAATTATTTATTCTGGAAAATAGTAGTCCCAGTAGGATAGAAGTCTATATTTAAAATAATGATAACTATGGCAGTCATGTGCTTATGTTAATTTTATGATTGAAATGTAGGGGTGGAGTCTAGCCTGTTATCTGGAGATAGCCATTGAGTAGCCAATGAGGCCTCTATGTGGGCATGGCTTTCTCCTGTGACCTGGGAAATCTCACTATAATTCCTTTGTGAAGATGAGAAGCTATCTCCCAGTTGTTGGGAGTTAGTCTCAGAGACGATGATCACAGACAAGACAAGATGGCAGCGTTCGAGAAGCTGGAGGAGCCGGCGGAGAGACCACACTGCTTTGCACTGATGAAGCCAGACCTCTGAAGCTGGGGCGGCCACATGGAGACCACTGCCAGCGACGAGCTGCTTCTGCTATTGATGGACCCTGAGCCCTGGAAGCGAGGAGCCATATGGAGACCCTGCCAGCGCCGGGATTCTGCACCCACTGACCTGTGACTTCATGAGTCGGAAGGAGACTTTATAGACTGATTTTGGGCACATGGGTTAATATTGGACTTATGACTTTGAACTGGACTGGCTGGGATGCTTCCTCAGTATTCCATTCCTTTTGTATATAAACTCTTTCCTTATATCCATAGGCGTGTCTATGAAATTTGTTCCTCTAGCCTACCCGGACTAACACAGTAACCCAGTCTTGCTCTAGTTTTTAAATTAAAATTAGCGTTAACCTAAAACATCATGGCAAATTTCCAATGGTCTCCAGGTTATCCAATGCTTTGCATCCTGAATTATCCCAATATTTACTTCCTTACAATTTCTAAACTAAATATTAAAACCAAACGCACAATTAGGGATCAGAATCTGGCCTACCCAGATGGTGCAGGTCGTCGTGCCTGGCCTGACCGTAAAGCCTCTCCAAGGGGAGAGTTCTCCAGATTCTTAAACTTCTCTTGGCAAGTTTTCACATACGAGAGTTTTCCAGCAAAGTATCCCATGATGCAGGCGACTAATTTGAAAGAGAAACAACAAGGGCAGAAAATGTGATGACATGATACAATATGCCTCTTTAGCCAAAAACTTTCCTGAAAGGATATTTTTATTTGTATTTTTTTTTAATCAAGACACATTAAGGGCTGAGCCCCGGTGGCGTAAGTGGTTGAGTGCAGGACTGCGGCCCACGGGCTTGGCGGTTCAAATCCAGCAGTGGCTCTCAGGAGCGGCGCTGGGTAGCTCCCATGACCACCAAAGGGCAGTGATGCCCCCTCCCCCCAAAAAAGACAAATTAAGTCTTAAAAAAGACACAGACAAGACAAAGACATTTCACCCAGTGAGGGATAACATCACGTAAGGTGTCCAAGGGTTTAGATATATGTCCGATTTAATAGGACATGAGGGTACAAAGGAAACTGTCACATGAGCATAATTGGTGTATCAACACATCATAGTTGCAGACAAGCCTACAGACATGGGAAAGGGGCAATGATTATGCCCCTTAAAATAGTACAGATGCTAGAGGGAAGAAATAGGGAATCAAAACACTGGCGTTTGAGTCTAGTTGTGGGGCTTTTAACTACTTGTATGGCTATGAAGCCTACTACCTATGGTAGACACAGCCCTCTCCTCCCTGGTCTGGCCAAAGGAGTGACAGCCATCCACTGTCAAAGCTATTCGTGCTGCCTTTTAAGTCAGAATTAATTGAATGGAGGACAAATCAATGCTGAGAAGCAGAGACGGATACTGAGCTTTCAAAAATAAAAGGCATGCTGCGTATTTGGTTTTCATACTCATCACCACCGAGTCAATTCTGACTCATCGTGACCCTGTATGACAGAGTCGAACTGCCCCTGCAAAAGAACATTTTTAAACAATATAGCTCTAATAAAATTGAAGAGACTGGGATTTATGGTAAAAGTTCTATATTACATCAAGCTCATAGTAAATATTAATGTACCTCACTTTCCAACATAATGTCAAAATACAGTTGCAGGCACACAAATTCTAAATTACTTCATTATTATAGTAAAGATGAAAGTAAGATAGTAAAGATGCTAGCGGGAAGTAATAGGGAATCAAAACACTGGCGTTCTAGTCTAGTTGTGGGGCTTTTAACTACTTGTCCCATAAGATCATAATCCTATCATTTGTTCAGTTATTTTCACAAAATTGTGCTAAAATTAAGATAAAACTAGGTTCACAAAATCACTAGCAATTATCAAGTTCTAAGTAAATATGAAGGCAGCCTGAAAGATTCACAGAAAGACTCAACTACTCCCAGCGCTACTTATTAGCTTTCTATTAACCAGATTACAAAACATAAATAAATTCTGTCAGAGTTTTCATCTTTAAAAAGAACAAACTTAATTTTCAAACACAATTTATCAAATTATCTAGACGCTATCTCTACAGAGAATTTTATTAAAGTCTGTATCCTTACAAAAGAGATCTACCAATTCCTATCATACTACTAAAACCGGGAAAGGGAGTGGGGAGTTCTTTTAAAAATACCTACATACGTGAGTGTAAGCTGAGGTGAGTATCAGCCAAGACACCTAATTTTACCATAAAAACTACTGAAAAACTTGGTGTATACTCGAGTATATACGAACATGATTTTGATGTCAACCAAATGTGCACGAATCCAACTTTGTGATCCCATAAGCCTTATTTTTTAAAATTAAGGGAAACCAGTTCTTTTTATTACTTCCCCTTAGTTTGTTTTAAAGGCTTCAAACCCAGACTCTTGCAGCCTAGGAGCAAGGGTGGGGCACAGGCTGAGGCAGAGGGCACAGCTCTGGGGTGGGCGCACTCCACTCCCTGCCCCAAGGGGCTGCCTTCCTCTGGCAGCTGCCTGCCTCTGCGGACGCCAGCCACGAGAGGACCAAGCAGCAGTTCCCACCAAGTTTGAAAAGGGAATTTGAACACCATCCAAACCCTAACCATCTCTACTTCACAGAATATGGATGGTAAGCACCGCATACCTAGTCAATTTAATTAAAAGCATGAACAAATGTGCCTGTCAATGCATATTACTATTTATCTTTTTACTGAGGACAAGAGAAAAACTTAATAAAAACATGATTTCACGAAGGTTAAGCAAGCAAACAAAAAACCCAGCTGTTTATCATCAGACAATGCCAACTAAGAATACCCTACTATTTCCTACTTACATATAAGTTTAGGGATGGAACCGTACTTGGGATGACTTGAAAGGATTCCTAAAGATAAAAGAAAAAAATATCTGAGTAACATAATTGTCACAGAATAACACATTTACACAATTAAGGTAAGGTGCGCCAAATTTCAGTCGAATTTTAAGGTTATGCTAAAATAACACAGGAAAAGACAAAACTTGAGAAAATGTTAAAGCTAAATGAACAGAGGAACATATTATATTCAAGAATATTATGAAGATAGCAATTCTTCACAAACTGATATAAATTCAGTATTTTCCCAACAAACACTGACATGCTTATTTTTAAAAAATGGCAAGACCAGATGACCAGAAGCCAGTGATACACAGACAGCCCACGAGCACATGAAAAGATGCTCCCTCCCATCAGGAACCACTTGGATGGAAACCTAGTGCTCCTAGGATTTGATGAAGTCCCTAATCTTCAAAGGCCATCACCAGGTAGTCCTTCCCTTGGTGCCGTAGGTGGGTTTGAACTGCCAGCCTTTTGCTTAGGAGTCAACCATGAATCGTTGTACAGCCATGTACTGCTGGCTCCTAACTAACATTCAGGGGAGACGTAAATCTAAACTATGATATACCACTTCACCCCCACTAGCTGGTTATGATTTACTTTATGGCCCAGTCAATACCAATGCTAACCACACAATATGGCTTCAAGAAGTTTATGGAAAATGAAATTAAAAGTTAATGGAATTTTGTCCAAAAATTTCTTAAAGTTCCCTGAAACACCTGAAAGAAATGAAAGCAGGAACACAACAGAATCCTTTGTGTCTAAGTTCTTGGCAACACAATTCACATTAGCCAATAGGCAGGAACCAAAATGTCCACCGGCAAATTAGTGGATAAACATGTTTTACACACACAGCACAATGGATATTATTTAGCCATAAAAAGAAATGACATTGGCTGAGCCCCGGTGGCGTAGTGGTTGTGCGCGGGACTGCGGCCCACTGGGATGAAGGTTCGATTCCAGCTCCACGGAGCAAAGGCTGGGCCTCCTACTTCCACAACCTGAGGGCAGTGATGCGCGCGCCCCCCCCACCCCCCGCCCCCAATACACACACACACACACACACACACACACACACACACACAAGAAATGACATCTTGGCTGAGCCCCAGTGGCACAGTGG
>PVJH01009491.1:0-78786 GCA_004026705.1 Nesogale talazaci
AAAACAAAACAAAACAAACAAATTATATGTATATGTCAAGAGAGGTTATATGTATATACTTATTATTATGCTGTATGTAGTTATTATATATCTCTTCACATAAAAATACAGATATCAGAAAATTATACACACACGGAGAAAAGTAAGGGAGATGTCACCTACAATTCTTCATTCCAAGGTTCTGCATAGAATAATTACTCAATATTCACTAAATGGATACTTTCCATTCCATTTTTCAGGGCTCCTGTTTTGATGTAAGATGGTTATGGTGGGCTGAGCCCTGGTGGCGTAGTGGTTATGCACGGGACTGCGGCCCACTGGGACGGAGGTTCAATTCCAGCAGTGGGGTTGGGCCTCCTACTCCCACCACCAGAGAGCAGTGATGCCCAAAAAACAAACAAACAGGCAAACAAACAAACAAACAAACAAGATAGTGATGGCTCAGGTTTTCTGAAATGTCTTCTTGGTTGAGTACTATGTCTTTTGGGACTTTTCAAAATGGCTGCCTTTTCATGCTGAGAAATTTTATGCAAAATACATTAATTCTATATAATATTTTAGCTTACTTTATCCTGAAGAATTCAAAGAATTATATTCTGTAGCTAACATGGGTCAGATATTTCAATAAATATTGTGTATACAATATCTTCTGTCTTTTTTTTCCAGATATGTGTTTTTATTGCATCCCTTCAGCACAACAGAATTAGGTCAGAGCAGGCTGATTGAGGTTTACAATGGCTTGATCTGCAAATAGTTATGAGGATGCCATGTGACATGGAAGCCTTTTCTATTGTGGGTTCACATTGGGTTCAAAGTCAACATAGCAATAGTTACCAATAACATCTCAATTTTTTACAACAATCATGTAACTCAATATAGTGTGGTATTATAATTCCTGTGTGTGTAATCTAAAGTTAAGAAGGTTAAATAAATTTCATAATGTCTGTCAATTCTTAATGTGGCAGTGTCAATATATAAATTCAGATTACATTGCTCTCATACAATATTCCTTCAAGCCAGTTAAATCAAAGCAGTAACTCAGTTTCCATTAACTGAATTAATTAAATTTAGGGAAATTTTGCTAGGAAAAAGGGAATGAAATTTGGACCTGCAGCTATCTCTAGCTCATGATTGGTATCTGATATTCAGAGGTGTAGTGTATGATCAAATTTTAAGCTTGATAAAAATTCAGACTGAAAATGTGTGAAATACTTCAAAAAATCATCATATAATGAGCAGATGGAAGGTAGGGTAGAGGTGACATATATCTAAAGTGGAAGACAACTTCCTTGTACATAATTCACTAAGAAATCAGGAAAGAAGTGATACCTACGTGCAGAATTCATACCTTAAACAAGCTGAAGTTCTTTCAAACATATATGGCTTTGTTGATTGAAGCAAAATGAGACTTCCTAGAAGAAACTGTGACTACAAGACATTTTGTTTAAAATTTTGAAATAGAATATATATGATTAAGTATGCCACATATATGAAGCTAAAGGTTTGTTGTGCAATTTAGAGTCATTTTCTGTTGGAAGAGAAAGCTTAGTGTTGACTATAGCCTAAATTCTGTGTGTGTATGGTATGTGTGTATGTGTGTGTGTGTGTGTGTGTGTATTAAGAAGCCGTCCAATATCTTGTTCTCTACAACTGTATAAAGCAGTTTGGTGATATAATGGGTTACATGTTAGGCTGTGACAGCAAGGTCAAAAGTTTGAAAGCACTAGATACTCCACAGGCAAAATGTGAGACTTTTTGACTCTCATAAAGACCTATAATCTCAGAAACCCAAATAAGTAGTTCTACCCTGCCCTGTAAGGTCTCAATGAGGTGGAATTGACTTGACAGCAGTGAGATTCTGAATAAGTAGTGAGTGAGTGATAACTGTATTAAAATATATTCATTTTGTTTTATAAAACTCCATCTATAGGATTTATAGAATTTGAATTAAGGAAATTGAATTATAATTCTATATATAGAGACAAACCATGTTATCCAGATTAGAGTTTCTATCTCTGTGCATATATATATATATAAATTCTGCATATACACTCATGGATACAAAAAAATACCAGCAATTTCCCCAGAATATAAGGGGCACTAACTTTAGAGGCTTATATTAGAAACTTAATCATCATTTTTATGTTTTCGAGTTGATAATTTTCCTTACCAAACTTGTCAGGTTAATAAAATATTTTTGTCTTTTGCTGTTTGTTGTTTTCTTATGTAAGTTTAAGGAGTAAACATAACATTAAAAGGAAACATTGAAAAATAAGATGTCTGATGTGCTAAACGAAGGCGTATAATTGCATAATATTGGGTGCAGTATGTAAATATACATAATCATTTTTTCTTATAAACCCTGTTATACTTACAGCTGTAAATGCAAAACAATTTAAAAGAATGATTCAAAATTTACAGGCTGCCTGAGGAATACTGGATTCAGTATGACTTTTGGGGGAGAAGTGATTGAACAGATGGACCATCAGCCTGTATTAAAGGTCAATTAATTTGCTTTATTGCCAAATGAGCATAGGAAAGAAATTTCTAAATCTAAGTGGCTCACCACATATTTTGTGAAAATTCAAATTTAATTATACAGTTTTTCCCAAGTTCTTCACAGAAAATCCCCATGGCCAAATCGTATGCCAAAATAAATTTTGAGCTTTCAACTAATTTTGACTTTCAAAATCTCCTACTGACCCTGGTCCATGTGTCGGATTCAATTTCATATTATTCTTACACAACTTTCCCCACTCTTATAAAATAAATATTCCAAGGAAATAGTAAATTAGTTTAATTTCCTGAATCTGAAATTGTGCTTTCTACATAACGTAAGAAGAATATTTTCCCTTAAGTCTTGATTTTTCCTCAGATAAACAAGTATCCAGGATCATTATGCTTTTGTTAGTTGCTGTTAAAAAAATTCAAGCTCAGGTTGAGCACTGGTGGCATAGTTGTTTTGTGCAGGACTGCGGTCCATTGGTTTGGAGGTTCAAATCCAGCACTCTGCAGGAGCAAGTGGCCACCAGTGGCCAGTGATGCCCCCCCCCCCCAAACAAAACAAAAAAAAAATTCAAGCTCATGGATACTTATATTACTTGTTCCTCTGCCATCTTCATAATTGTTGGTAGGTTTAAGTCCGTTGTTGTGGCTATTTTATCAAGGTTTTTTGTTGGACATTTACTCTTTCTTGCTAACCTTCAAATAGAGTAGGAATGATTTCCTTTCATGAGGATTCCTACTTATGTTGTATCTCCCTTTTTAAGCTTCTTTAGCTTCTGCTGTGCGGTTTATTAATCTATATCTTTACAATAGAAATTCTTTTTCTGTAATTATTCTGTTTCTGTGAGTGGTATCTTAGAAGTGAGCTCCTGGACATCCTACAAGGAGCCATGGGGTGTAGTGGGATATGTGCTAGGTTTAGCAAATCCACCAGGCTCTCTGTGACAGAGCAATGAGATGATGTCTCCTCTTCATAAGGTGTACAGTACCAAAAACCTACAAAGGCAGTTCTGCCTTCAGGGTTGCTATGAGTCAAAATCTACTTGATTTTTTTTAAAAAAAATTATTTTTAGGCATCACTACCTTCTGGTGGGAGTAGGAGGCCCAGTCTTGCTCCTGGAGAGCTGCTGCTGGATTTGAACAGCCAACCCAGTTGGCCAGAGTCCCACATATAACAACTAATCTACTTGAAAGAAGTAAGGTGTGGTTTTAGTTGTTTCTTATCGTTTCTAAATTGTTTTTAAATAACAAGGAGAATATGGCTTAGAAAACTGTGGCTTATTATCAGGACATTTTTCTTGCCTACCAAAGTTAAAACAGCAAGTCTTGGGTTATGGTCTGACCTAATAAATCTTATTGTTACAAAGCTTCCATAATCCAGGACCTTTCTAAGTGATGAGAAGGGGTCTAAAGCACTGACAAGTGCTTGCCTTTATCTTTGAGGAAAGAGGGTGGGGGTCAGATCTGACCTCCTGCAGCTACATAAGAGAGAAGAAGAGCCCAACTTTACATCTGTCCAAGGGTGAATCCCATGAGATGGGGATGAGATATGCCTCCACCCTCCTTACTCCTTTGTCTTAGTCTGACAGCAGCCATCCCTCCATCCATTCTGCTTCTCTGTTGGGTTTGGGAAGTCAATGTACGAGACATGCAGAACCCACAGACAATACTCAAAATAATGGGTGCTAATGAGGAAAGTTAATAGAATACGACAAGTCATGATAACAAAAAAATATGGATACATTCCTTTTGTCTGCAGTAGCCCCTCATCTATGACACCAGCCAAGTCTCTTTGGTTTTCAGACTCTTGGTTAAATGACCCTCTGACCTCTACAAGGGTTAAGCCAATGCTGCAAAGGTCCTTTAATACTGATCCATACCGAAAGAGTTCTCCACTCTGCAACAGAGAAGACAATTAGTTTTACTCATTATCTGGACTGGAAAGACTAAAATTCCTCCTCATGGTCTTCATGCAGTCTGTGTCATGTTCTTCATACTATGACTTCCAGTGCTTCTTCCAACCCAGTCACTTCAGGCAGGGAGCTAACACAGACTTTTCTGCTCACTTTCCTTCTTTGATGATTGCTTCTGCTTCTGGGCTGGCTCTTTTATAGTCAATGGCCTGGAAAACCTGATCAATCTCCTAATTAGTGTTCTCTACATCTTATTTCCAGGCTCCCACCTAGTTCTGCTATGGGGGTTAAAAGATTATGCATATAAGAGCAATATCAAGCAATTCCACTTCACTATATTTCTTACATATTTATCTCTTGTATTTCTTTATAACTCTTGCTAGCCAAAGTATTCATAAGATGAATGCAAACTATACCAACCATTTAGGTCTTGTTTAATTTATAAGCTTTAATGTTTAACATCCATCTGCATCACTTTTTATAATCATAATTGAATATAGGAGTGTAACATAGCAATACATAAATACAAAATGCAAGTTCTACTATATAATTATATGTATAGGGATTTTATTCATGTCTATTGTGCTTATCCCACAAAAGATTGTGCCAAATAATAATGGCTAATTCTAGGCTCACATAGGAACACCTGAAGAGAGTTGCTACATGATACACCGCTAGAGAATGAGTAATTGTAAACTATTATGTCTATTTAAAGATTTTTCCGTTGGTTTTCTAGTATATCACTCACTGTACTCCTGAGACTTAGTTGCTTTTACTTAAGGGAAAAATGCATGCTGTGATGAGATAAGAAGAAATAAAAGAAATAGACCTTTAAAATTACTGTATAAAAGGATGGGAGACTTTAAAGAGTGTGTCTTACTAAAGGTTCCCTCTCCTGAATGTCTGTGATTTCTCTACAGTTGAGATGCACACCATATTCTTATAAACTGCAATTCAGCTTCAGCTGTGGGCTTGTGTTTACTTATTTCTCACATATTGTTATGCATAGTGTTTCGAAGATTTTGAAGTTGATAACAGTATCTCAAATTGAGAATTTTGCACAAAAGTCCACATTTTTACTTCTTTGGGAAGGAAAACTGCAATTCCTAAACAGTATCATAAACTTACATTGTTGCTGTTAGGTGTCCTTGTGTTAGTTCCAATGCACAATGACCACATATACCAAAGACTCACAATCGCTCAGCTCCACACTATCTTCCCAATTGTTGTTAACATTTCTGTCCATCATTGCAGCCAGAATTTGAATTCATTCCCACCAGAGTCTTCCCCTTTATTGTTACTTTTGTACTGTACTAAGCATGATGCCCTTTCCCAGAGATTTATCTATGCTGAGAAGTCCAAAGCACCAGAAAACAAAGTCCCAAATAGATTCTCAATTCTCCCAAGCCAGGTTCATTCTGGTGGCATTTCTTCTGAGGCAGATGTATTTGTTCTTTTGGCAATCTATGGAACTTTCAATATTCATTGGCAGCACCATGATTTGAATGTAGCTATTTCTCCTTGGTCTTCTTTATGCAATGTCCAACCCCACATGCATATGAGGTGATTGGAAATAGCATGGCTTTGGTCAGGTATCCCTTAGTCCCCAAAATAACATCCTACTTATCAACCTTTTGAAGAGGTCTTATGTGGAAGATTTACTAAATGAAATTCCTCATTTGATTTATAGGTTGCTGCTTCCATGAGCATTGGCTGTTCAGACAAAATGAATATTGATAATTTCAGGCTCCTCTCCATTTATCATAATGTTGTCTACTGATCCAGTTGTGACAACTTTGGTTTTCTTTACATTGAACTGTAATCCATGCAGAAGACTGAAATCTTTGATCTCATTTGCAAGTGCTCCATGTCCTCTTCAGTTCATCATGCAAGTTTGTGTCATCAGCCTTTTCCCAATGCCAAGTCCTTTATCATATAGTCCTAGTCCACAGATTGAACAAGCATTGTGAAATGACATATCCCTAGCAGACTTTTCCTGGTCTACTCAAACCATCACTTCTTGATCTATATTGCACAATGCTGTGGTATGCACTCCCCATTCTTCTTTCAAACTTGATTTAAGGATTGTTTTTTCCTTTTAATGAGTACAACCTTTAAAAAATTCTGCCTACCACTACACCCACATTCTTCTTTTGCTTAGATGAATTGGCCCAGAGGCTCAATTTAACTAAGTATCCATCACAAAGACATGATAAACTAGCAGTCAGATCAGTGCCTTAGGAAGTGTAGATAATAAATTGTTTTGCTGTTGCAATATTACAGAAGCATGTATGTAATATTCAAACAAATATTGATACAGTTCAAATGAAAACCAGGAATGTTCATGCTGTTGAGTTGTCAAATATATAATATTTCCTACTTTGGTAAAATTAAATGTTAGAAAATACAAAAACATAAATATTTAGCAGTGAAATCCATGAAAATAAATGGTATAAGGTTAAAAATTGTATCAGCATTCATTTCTTACCAATTGTAAGGTAGTCTAATGTACTGCAAATGAATCTCACTACCATTGAGTTGATGCCAATTTATAGTGGCCCTATGACATAGAAGCTGCGCTTTGGATTGCTTACTGGAAGATCAGCAGGGCAAAACCACCAGCCATCATGAAGGAGAAAGATAGCTCTTCCTTCTCCTTTAAAGACCTACAGCCTCAGAACCCCACAAGAGAAGGCCTCTAATATGTCAAATGTAGTTTAGTTCCAAATTTATCAAATTTTCAAGAATCAGAATCATCATATTTTAAGTACTTAGAAATAAATTTTTACTTACCTTTATTTTTTTTTAAAGGAGTGGTAAAATTTTCCAATAAACTGTCCTGGAACCTGGACTGTTTTCTGGGAAGTAGGTCATTTGAGCATAAGGAAGCAAGTATCCTTGTTATTCTTGAGTAAATTTCACTAAAAACAGAAATGATTTTTTTGGGGGGAGGGGGAGGTGCATCACTGGCTTCCGGCAGTCATGGGAGCTACCCAAGGTTCCTCCTGAGAGCTGCTGCTGGATTTGAACCGCCAAGCCTATAGGCTGCAGTCCCTCACTCAACCACTTTCACCACTGGGGCTCAGCCCGAAATGATTTTTGATAAATGACTAAAAAACATTTATTGAGGACCCTTATAACAATCCTTACATCAATTGTATCAAGCATATTTGTATATATGTTGCCATCATTAATTCCTAGACACATATTTTCTATTGGACCCTTGATGTCACTTCCTCTTTCCCCTCTCTATATTCCTCCTGCCCTTGTGACCCCTACATAAATTATAAGTTATAATTTTCATATCTTAAACCAACTGCTGACTCCTTTCCACCATGGTTTCTGTTGTTAATCCCCCTTGGGGTGGAGTGGGGGTTATATGTTGATCATCATGAATGGTTCCCACCTTCCTTCCGTCCTCCCCCCCCATATTTCGCCTGCCATTCTGGTATTTCTACTCCTATTCCTGTTCTGCGATTCCATGTGTCTTGAGCTTGTATGTCGTATCCTTACCAAGGCACACGCTCAAAGTCTCGCCCCTCAGTGAAAGGTAACTATGGTCATGATGGTGGGGAATGAAGGATCCCAAAGGAACCAGAGTAGTATTGTGTGTTTTATCAGGGCTTTACTGCACCCTGCATGACTCATACCTTCCTTATAGTTCCTCTGTGGGAGGATGTCCAAATGGCTACAGAAGGGCTTTCGGTTTTTGCTCCAAATTCCCTCATTCTCAATAGGTTTTTTGTTTGTTTGTTTTGGATCTTTTTGGTGGGTAAATGATTTTAGAACGTTTACTTCTCATGACTTTTGTAAAACTACCTTCAAAAATTATCAATCAGTGTGTTGGCTTAAACCAGTTCCATTCAGTTATTTGACACAGATTATGACGTTGGCTAAATTCCTTAAAGAAGCAAAATCAGTGTAGTGTATTGTGTGTGTGTGTGGCATTGTATCTATGTAACTGCAGAGACAAAGAATGAAATAGAGAGATTTATCTCAAGGAAGTTATTCACAAAGTTGTAAAGATTGGAAAAGCACAAAACCGTGCAGCAGCTATCAACCTGGAGGCTTCTCCTGACTCTCATGGTAGTAGAGGCTGAGGAACCCTCAATCAATCAGGTAGACAACCAAGATAAGGGGATTACGGAAACGAGTAAAGCCCCAAATAGGCAGGTTTCTGGTGTACAGGACCACCGAGACTTGCAAGCTTGAGGATCAGCAGGTTAGACAGAAGGCTGTGAGCTGAACAAGCTGAGTGTAGGAGCCAGAGCAACAGGGAAGTGGTTCAAAACATCCATATGGGGTGGGGATTTTAAACTTCATTGGAAAAGAGCATTTGCTTTTAATTCCACTTTTTCCATGATTGTTTGAAAGGTCCTCATATAATGAGTGTAGCTAAAATGAATAAAATAAAGCTTCTCTCTATATATGAATAAGGGTGTGTCTTAAGGGGATGATTTGAATTATAACCTCCTTTTAAAGTTATAATTCAAGACACACACCACACAAACCCCATTTCATTAAGATATAGAATTGGCAACATAAAATAGAAGATAATTACATATTGTCACATAATTAAGTCAGTCTATATATAACAGAGAGTAAAGTCACACAATAATTGGGAATCGTGCATTTTCCAAGTTGACACATACTATAAACCTAGAAAACTTTCCAATGGTGTGATAGATAATTTTATGTCAACTTGAAGATACATACAAAATGTCAATCACCTCAGTCTGGTAGGCCTCCTTAGAGGTGTGGTCTTTTAATAAGGAGTACCTTATCCTGGGAACCTTATCCTCTCTCGTCCTTCATCCTCCTGATTGATGACTACTGCGGAAGCTGTCAGAGCTCTGCCATGTTTCCATCAATGTTGGATCCACATGACTCTGGCCCCTAGATTATGTGTGGATGATGCATTCATATCATTGCACATGCTGCATGAGTCTGAAGAGGGCCTAATGAACTAGTATTTGATTTATAGACTTGAATATGACCGGACTGGGTTGTTTTCTTAATATATAATTTTTACTTGATATAAATCTCTCTCTTATAGGTATAGGAGTGTCTCTAGATTTGTTTCTGTAGTTAAGCCAGCCCACCTTGTAAGGACTTAGAAGTATTATGTAGAAACATAGGAGCTTAATTATGAAATATAAACTAAAATCTATAAAGCATATATAAGTTAGCATGAGACTGCTAAGTGCAAGGCCTGGTTACATATGTTTGAATATAATTGTCAACACAGAAGCAAAAGCAAAACAAACTCACTGTCAGTGAGTTGACTCTGATTACAGTAACCTTACGACACAGAGCAGAACTGGGACGGTAGGTTTCTGAGGCTGAAAACTTTAAAGAAGTACAAAGTCTTATCTTTCATCTATGGAGAAGTCAATTTAATTTTATGGATCAAAATTGCTGACCCCGTGGTTAGCAGCTCAACTATTAACCGACAATGCCTCCAGGCCTCCTATAATTTGTGGTTAAAACAAAACAAAACAAGACCTCACTACCATCAAAGCTGACTGAAAGTTGATTTGATAAGACCTGGTATAACTGTCCCTGTGAGACTGTAACCTTTTTTCAGATTAGAGCACTCTCTCTTTCTCCCTTTGATTATCTAGTGGCTTTGAATTGCTGACCTTTCAGATTGCAGCCCATGCCTAACCACTAAACTACAAGGACTCACTCATCATTTGTTGTAGGAGGATCATATAGTTTTATTATAAATTTCCTCTTGAATTTATAGATTTTAACTTTCTTTTTCTTTTTTTTAGAAGGCCAGGGCAGAGCATGAACCCACTACCACAAATAATGCATTCCAATCTCCCACATTTGGGAAATCGCAGGTGTCAGCACATCCCAAGTGCAATGGATATGCCTTGCCCTGGGAAAACCACCTTCGTGATCATGGTATCTCCCCTCCCAGGTAAGTATGACATTTTAACTTTCTATAAAGAGGTTTTAGAGATATTTACAGCTACACTTTCTAAAAGAAACTTATTTTTCAATATTGTTAGATGTATGATATATTTATGATGAATTTTTTGCTTGTTTATTCTAATGAGATTAATATCTTTTTGTGACAACAGTCTTTTGATTTAGTCTATAAATGTAAATTTACTTTAAAAATCTTACCTTGGCAAATGTAGGTAGATTATCAAAAAATGATATTATAAATGACTTTAAGTCTAAGAAAGAAAATTATAGAAAACCTATTTTAAATTAGTTGGCCAAAGCTGTAAAAGTTAGTTAGAAGTCTGTGACTTAGCAAATTGAGCTTGTTGGTTATACAATTATGCTGGAGTTTATTTCTTGGACAAGAGGGAATGACTTTGAACCAAAAAACCCTCTGTTCTTAACCCAAAATATGAACACAGTCCCTTTCAAATATTTTATCGCCACTTCTGCCATTGCAGTTAAGAAAAGTATGTCATCTCACCAGCTGATTCTGATTTGCCTGAAACTTTCTGTTTATAGAAACATTTCATGATATTCACGTACTCGGGCATCATAAACTTTATTAAATTCCTTATGAGTCAGAAATTAGGAGATCACAAGGAATTAGCATTTTCTTTCTCTGTTTGGACTGAAGTCATTTGGTGGAATTTCAGTGTTAAGGAGATAACACTAAAGTAGGTTACTTCTACATTATAGTGAAATCTGATTGGTTTTACATTATACTTAAAAATACTGGCATAGAAGTGATTGCAAATCTTATTTTGTGCAAGCACTATCTAATATTGGTGTCATCTCTATATCACCACTGACAAGTTACAGCTTTACTTCTGCTTGACTTCTCCTGGATGATAGAAAAGCCTTCTGCCCTGAGGCAATCTCTTTCATTTGTGAAAGTCTTTGACTCTTACAAAGATTTTATCTAGTACTTTGTATAGGACTATACTTTTTTGTATAGTACTGGAATCTGCTTTCTTCAATTGTAACTCTGGTCACAGCTTTTCTCTGAACAAGATACGTATCTCTACCTATATCTGCATCTATATCTCTATTTATGTCATCAATCTTTCATTTTGCCTGGCTGGAAACAGCTAACCATGTAGTCTGAAGTTTGCATCATAATTAACTCAAACAAGCACATAGCTCTATAGTCAATTCGGACTCACAGCAGCCCCATGGAACTCTGGTGGCGCATTGCTCATGCATTGGCCTGCTAACTGCAAGGTCACCAATTCATAACACACCCTGGCAGAAAGAAGAGGTTTCTACTTCTAGAAAAAGTTACAGTCTGAAACCCACACAGGAAGTTCTACCCCGTCCTGTGGGAGACCTATCGTGAGGGTTCACGTGGTTTAACAGACAGAATGACTTCAAGTCTCTGAATAAAGTTGTTTATCCTTCTCCAACTAGATCTTGGTTTTTCAGGTTACTCGTAGATAATGAATACTAGCATTTCCTTAGATGCCGAGTCATCTGTTTATAAAATTTAAGATTATTCTGCCTTGGTAGATGGTCTCATCACCTTGGCTGATTCTGCATTCTGTTAACTGTAACATTCTAATGTGTTACTGGAATCACCACTAATCTCTACCTACCTGATCCTATACTTATATGGTGATTACTTTTGAAGCCAGTTCAGGTCCTTAGGTATATCTCGTACATGGCTTTCTGATAAAATATTTAGTGAAATGTTGGTATCCTTAGACTTCAGCCATTTATTCAAATTCATTAGGGACATTTTGAGAATTGTTTCTGTTAACATACTGTCTTTCTTTACAAGTTTTATGACCTCTCTACAATATGTTTTGAATTATTATGTTTTTGAAGAAAACAGAGCTTAGATCTTAGAGATTTATACCAGTATTAGAGGCTTCTGTATTGCACTTTGTGGCCTTCTCCCCGGGACCCATTTTTAAAAATCGTTTTGTTGAGGACTCATACAACTCTTATCACAATCTGTACATACATTCATTGTATGCAAAGCACATCTGTACAGTTTTTGCCATCATCCTTTTCAAAACATTTGCTTTCTACTTAAGCCCTTGGCATTAGCTTCTTCTTTTTCTACTCCCTCCAAACTTCTCTCTCCCTCAATTCATAAATTATTATTATTTTGTCATACTGTACACTGATATCTCCCCTTGCCCACCTCCCTACTCTAGGTCATATGTAGAGCCTTTTAATCAGTTTCCTCTTTCTACTTCACTTTCCTTCCACCCTTCGGCTATCACCACAAGTTCTGAAGGAATCATCTGTCCTGAATTCTCCATGTTTCTGGTTCCTACCTGTACCAGTGTACATCTTCTGGTTTATAACCAGATTTATAAGGTAGAATTCAGATCATGATAGTGGGAAAGAGGAAGCATTTAAGAACAAGAGGATAGTTGCATATTTCAACGTTGCTACACTGTACCTTGACTGGCTCGTCTCCTCCCCATGACCTCTCTGTGAGGAGCTGTCACTTTGCCTGCAGATGGACTTTGGGTTCCCAATCTTCACTCCCTCTCATTTACAATGATATAATTTCTAGTTCTTTGATGCCTGATAGCTGATCCTTTTGATGTCTTGTGGTCACACTTAAATCTTTTTTTGGGGGGGGGCATCACTGCCCTCTGGTGGTGGGAATAGGAGGCCCAGCCTTTTGCTCCTGTGAAGCTACTGCTGGAATTAAACTTCCATCCCAGTGGGCCGCAGTCCCACGCACAACCACTACATCACCGGGGCTCAGCCTTAAATCTCCTTTTATATCTCCTTTTTTCCCCGGTGACAGCCATGAAGTCAGAAGAGAATGACATACCACCCCTTCAGGTGGCACTGGGGAATTTCCAGTGGTACCACTGGGGATAGTATAGCTACCATAAGAGGTAGCAACCAGAAGGAAGGTGAAGCCAAAGCACAGGGGACAGCACTTTCTTGCACTAATATTAAAGCTCTACTCTGCAAAACTTTATCTATCAAGAAACTTTAAAAAAATATTACAAACAGATCACTCTATGAGAACAAGAGATCCCATCATCTTGTGATGGTTAAAGTTCTTGATTGATAGTAGAAAAGTTAGTTTTTCAAACCACTACCAGTTTTTCTGAAGAAGAAAAGACCAAGCGAGTTGTTCATGTCAATATTACAGCCAAGGAAACTTGAGGGGCAACTCTATCGCAAAGTGTCACAGCAAATTAGGATTGACTCTACAAAACAATGTGAGATCAAGGAAATTAATGTCAATTACCTGCAGAATTAATAAGGAAGAGCTCAATGAACTATAGTTATATACATATGTGTATTTATATTTTTATATAATATATATTTCACATAAAGCCTGAGGTTTTCTCATTCCTTTAATTCAGGTAAACCAGCAGGTCCTGCATCTTTTAATGATACCATTTCAACTTGCTGTGGGAAAACACAAATAGGGATATAAATGTTTTAGCTATTTCAACCTAAAAATCAAATTTATTGTTTCTATTAATTATGGATGTGCCATGCCATAACAAGTTATAGGCCATGGGTTCTTGTCATTGTTGATGAATATTTAGAACATTTGACAAACACTAATGGTATCTGTGTGTAGTAGCCAGGATTGTGCCCAAAATTAAAATAGCATAGTGCTCTGCTGTATAAGTGCTCTTTAAAGAATCAAGGAACAAAGAGGTGCTTTGAAGACATACATACCATGATATAAGCCACAGTGCTTTCAATAGTCTCACATGCATATGAAAGCATAATAATCCATAAGGAAAACTGGAGAATAAATGATGCGTTTGAATTAGGGTTGGCAAAGAATATTGAAAGTACTAAGGATAGTCATCAGTTAAACAAACAAACAAACAACAAACAAACAAACTGTTCTGTGGAATGTCCAGTTATAATGGTTTTTGGCATTGAGGATGGCAAGACTCCGTCTCTTATGCTATGAACATGGTATCAAGAGGTATCCATCTCTGGAAAAGGACTTTGTGCTTGGTAAAGTGCAGGTCAATGAAAATGGGGAAGGTCTTCAATGAGATGGATTGACAGAGGGGTTGCAACATTGAGTTCAAACTTAGCAAGAATTGTTAAGAGGGTTCAAGATCAGGGAGCATTTTCTTCTGCTGCGTATAGGCTCATTATGAGTCACAATTGACTTGAGGACGACTAGCCTAGAATTATACTCTCAAAGAACATAGACTTTCGCAAAAGATGTTCGCTGGTCTTACCCTCTGCCTGCTTTCCACTTGCACACATCCAATGATGTAATACTGTCCTAATTGCTTGATGAGAACAATGAGAACACATGTAAATTATAACAATAAATCATTGAGACACCATCTTTTTCTCTCAGTTTGAAAATGAAGACTAAATCCGAACTTGGCATTTCTGGTCACCTTCCCTGTCTTCCCCAGTGGCTGGCAGATAAGAAATCGCTGTTTGAACAGTTCACTATCTCATCTGCAAGTTTTACCATATGCTCATATGTAATCTTCTTAGGCCCAGAGACTTGAAATCATTTAGAGGAGTTAAATGCTATCTTATCATCATTTTACATTTCGTGAAGTTCAATTGCTTCTTACCAATATTTATTTTACCTTCTTCAGGGTAAAATTTATTCTTCTAGTCTGGGAATGTAGAAGTAAAATAGAATCTTTAGAATTGCTTTTTATGCCACTTGCTAACTTATACCATCTTACCAGATAAAGTGCAGGTAAACTTCATGTTGTTCTCTGAATATGACTATGAATTAAAATATATTGTCTTCTTTACACAGTTTATTCATAAACTATACCTCATTTTAATACTCCAGGCTGTGTTCTAACAGGCATATTCTATTGCTATATTTGCAATTGGTTATGTGCCTCACACTCCTATCTTCCATGTAAATTTAATATCTGAACCCATCCAAGGGCCTGAGTCTTCAGATACTCTGCTTAGTGGTTTTTTTTAATAGTTCCATAGGTGGACATTTGATTTAAAGTTACTCCAAACTCTCTGAACTTTTTCATTTTAGAGTTTCAAAGTACATGCCCATTCGTATTTTTCTTTTTTTACTATTACCTTTGACTACTAATATAGTGAAATGTGTTCTTCTTTTCATTGTCAATAGGTGCTTACAATATGCCCTCCATGTTCAGTGAGTTTTTCAAAGGCAGTTTTTTGAGTAAAGAAGGAAATATATTAATTTTAATGAGAATTCCAACACATTCCTTTTTCACAAGTGAATTTTTAGTTTTCTTTACTAAGTACATTTTTAGATTGAAAATGTATTACAAAATATCTATCTTTGGAAATTAAAACCCTCACTAAAAATGTGCTATACTCTTTTTGAGAATAAAACACAGAGTATAAAACAAAATACCTTAGCTTTAATATTCATTTGAGATAGGTATTCTATTGACAATTATAAACCATTCCCCATTCTTACCAATGTATTCCCAGAAGATAGTCAAGAAAAAACAAAATAGCTCAATGTAATTCTATTATTGGTATTAAGGGTAGAGACCTTTAATGTTTCTTATATATTTTAAGATTTTATAATACTAGTACGCATATATTAATACTTCACAACTTTTAAAGAATTTTGCTTATCTTATTAAATAATCCTTCAGAATGAAAGGGCAAACATATGCTACATTTCAGTGAATGTCATTCAAATTGACAATAACATCAACAAAAAGTATCCTTTAATAAATTATAGCAAGAGAACTATTCATTTTAGTTGAATAATTTTTAGTTTAGGGTACATAATTTATAATCTACCCTCAGTATATTTCCCTGTATACTCCCAGATGAATTACTATAATGGATGTTTTAGGGAAAAGAGGTTCTTTTTTTCAAACAGCTAGCTTAGAACTTCCTTCTATTACTTTCCAAAGTGGTCATTTATTTCTTATATCATTTTGTAGTTTGTATCTTGTTTTTCAGGTGGATATCTAAAGTGATTATGTATCCAGAATATAATGTGGATAATTGAATTCTTGTTATTTAAGGTTCGAAAACTTGAAACTCAAAGGAATTATTACAGTTAGTCATGGACAGTAGATGAAACGAGGATGGTTTGGCCACGTTTATATAACCATTTTATTGATAATAGAAAATACCCTTTAAGGTTTTTTTTAACTAATCTTGCATGTTAATGATAGTGACTTACATAGAATTTATACTGAAAAAGAATTGGTCTCACTTTGAAAATATTTTATTCTGACATCAAGAATTAACAAGCATCAAGTTAGACCCCTATCTGATTTTATGACTATATTCACAAATCTTACCATTAAAAACCATTCATGATATTCTGTTAATTTCTGATTTTTGATTTAATGAGAATTTTAATTTATTTGCATGTTGTGAGTGTAGGAATTTCTGATAATTTTCTGAAGATATAAATCCACTTTTCTTTATCTTGTTAGGTGGTATTATTTCTTGTACATTTTCCAAATTTTAGCTTCTTATTTAATAAGAAGTTAATCTATAATCTGTATAATAACCTGGGGTCCCTAGACACAGAGGTCTGGACAGAGTCTGGAGCACAGTACAAATATCAATAAATGAAGAATATATATATATATATATATATATATATATATATATATATATATAGAGAGAGAGAGAGAGAGAGAGAGAGAGAGAGAGAGAGAATGAAAACCTAGGAGAAGAACCAGATTGGGCAGAGGTAATAATTTGACTTTATCATCTGTTGTGGGACACAGAAAGATTTCTCCCAAATTGTCTCTCCCAAATATAGACCAAACTTAGCTGCTTTCTGTGCATGGTCCATGGTAGTAGATGAGAGGTTATTCTCCCTAAGGATTGTCGATCAGTTGGAGCAATCAGACAGTACAGTCTGTTCCACCCTAAGTAGGGCCCACTCTCTTCTGGTAAGGACCGTAGATTGTTCCCCTGAAGGAGATCCCAGGGAGATCGAACTCACTCAAGGGTGACCAAGATTCATCATGAATCTAGAATCTGCCCACCTTGGCACATGTACATCCCTAGGCCCTCCCCTTCGTATAACATGTGCACCCCCAGTTCATTCCCTGCCTGTCACGCTTATTCCTGTTTTACCTCCCCTTTCTGTGATGTGCGTGCCTTTTGTGCAGTCTCTTCCTGTAATCATTGCCACAGTGACTACATCCAAGGGTCTAAATATAAGAACAATTCTGAGAATAGCACAGGAGCAGGAAATGTTTTGTTCCCTTATACACAAGGTGCTGTCAATGGAGTGTGTTGGTAAAAAAAAAAAAATGACACCAACAGCTTCTTAAACAAACTCAACTCATTGCAGCCTCCACTTTAAATTCAGAATCTTATTTTGTGAATCGTAAAACTGGGCATGGGAGATATGCTGGGTAGAGTTCATTTGGGGACAAAATCCCTTTCTGTGTTTGAAACTGTAAAGCCAACACTTTGTTTCTAAACTTTGTTTCCACAATGGCAGGAGAGGAACAGGGTAAACATTTTCATTACAAATTGGAGGAAATTGAGGGAAAGGAAGGGTCACAGGTATCAAAGAAATACAAAAATCCAACAGAGCCAATTTCATGAGTTGAAATTAATTTTTTGTTCTTCAGAATCATGTGGAATCATCTTCTGAACTTTGGACATATGAAGAACATTTTGTTTAATTAAAAATATCACTGCCATTGAGTCAATTCTCGTTCATAGTGAACGTAGGGGACAAGGTAGAAGTATCCTTGTAGGGTTGGGGGACTGCAAAACCTCATCTTTCTCCCATGGGTTGTTTGGCAGTTTAGACCCAGTTAGTAGTTCTAATATACCACCCGGACTCCTTAGATTTTGAGTATTTGAAATTATATATTTGAGATTAAATCATGAAAACATGGGCAAATAAGAGGAGGGCAGACTCATAATAATAACCACCATTAGATTTTAATTCCTGCCTTAGTCTAATGGAACATCTCTTACAACTCACTAAAAGGTATGTAACTTACTTGAATCTGATCTCCAAAATGTCAGCCAAAAAAAAAAAATACTGATGAGTTCCCTTCCCATATATTTTTACAGTTTTACAAAGTTAAGTGACTTTATAAAATTCTACATTAAATTCGTCTGGACTTTCTTCACTCTTGACTTAGATCTCAGCATATTTTACATTGGCTGTTAACTATACGATCAAGAGTTTGAAGCTGCCAGCCACTCTTGAGGAAACTTTGATGAGTCTATTTTCCCAAGTTTGCTGATACAGAAGTACCAGAAAACAAAGAAAAACACATTTTAAAAAATCTTTATTTTTCTTAGTATAGAGGCTTTATATTGCAAACTTCTCTCTTGGTGGGTACCTCATAAGCAAAACACCTCCAGGGGAGTGGATGTTTGCCTTCAGCATCCATTCCTTCTAAATACAATAGCAAGAATGCAACTCGAGCATTATCGATGAAGCTCTCTCGAGCAGTAGAGTTATTTTACAAAAATTTTGTGGCATATCATATTATGCCTTGAACATAAAAGAGTATAGGAAAATGTAAGAGTGGGAGAATGAAAAATCATTGTATCTGCTTTCATACCTATCAAGTTCACATTTAATAATGTATTTACTAATGACCTAAGACCATAAGCTATAGTTTCAATGGTGTTTTATGTTTCTCTTCATAAAATTTTAACACTTTATAGACATGGATCTATGGTAGTTTATTAGAAGAGTTGCAAACAATTCTAATATTCATGAATGTGTTCTATATTGAGCAATTTAGCCATTTACTGCCTTGGATTCATGGGTCATTTATGAAATTTACAAATGTATTTTAAGGAATATTTTATAATATGAAAGAGTTGAGCAGAGAAAAGATGAATAAACAAATTCAGGTCTAATTTTGAAAGTTAAGCTTTTCATAGTGCATTATATTTTTTGTTTGCTTGTTTGTTTGCTTGTTCTTTCCCAAACACCGAAATCACTATGATAAAGCCTATATTTATGCCTAACAAGCTGACAGGACAAAGTTGACTTAAATTTGGTTTCAGTTTTTAAGCAAGCAGACTGCCTCATGTCTCCCCTCCACCCCCCCCCCCCCACAGAATGACGTCTAGGTTGGGAACACATCGTATAAATTATCACAAGTGCTTGAACCTCCATGAAATCAGGGCTCCTCTATAACCATTCGAAGACTACAAAAAGAATTCTAGACTGGATTAAGTATTTTTAAAGGAGTGATATTATACTTCAGTCTTTTACTTTATACACCAACCAGCAAATAAAACCTTAGGAATTTAGCATCCTCTTCTTGATTTCTCCATGTCAATACCAGTGAACTTTGTGCATTCCACAAGAGCTCTTGTCTAGTACTCCATCTTAAACGATCTAAAGAAAGTGCCTTTGTCACTATGATTAATAGAGTACAATAATAATTTTCTTGTATATTGGTTTGATGATTTTTAAAGAGTCATACTCTGAAGTGGAAACACTTATTAAAGCTCTCAAATCTAATTTCTGAAGCTAAAAATAATTGAAATAAAACACAATTTTAGATAAATGTGTAGGATCTGCGAATATTTGCTGAAGAACCCTTAGGAATCTGATGAGTTAACCTTGAAATGATTTGCTCCTAAGAATACAGATATATCTTTTTTTAATCCCTACTCAGGGAAATTTAAATTTAAACAAATCAAATTGAGTTCCACTTGGGGAGCAGATTTATTAACAATTTTACAAGCTCACACTCATTTATTTATATTTATTTCTTTTGAGCAATGGTTAACTTTTTCTTCAAATGCACTGCTGCATAACATTAAGAATAAAAAACATGCACTCTTCTGTACAGGAAGGGACCAGGGAAACTAGCCAAAATTATCTTTACCATTATAGATAAGGATTATCTATAGACAGGTCCTAGGGAGTTCTGTTGGACTGTAGGGCAACAGTCTAGTGCTAAGCTGTGAATAACAGAAGGAGAAAAAAGCAGAACAGGGAAATTGGCAAAACCAACTGCTACATGTACAGGTGTTCGTGTATGTGAACTCAAGGTTTTGCACTTAATTGGTTGGGTGCTTGAGATTAATTCCAGAGCAGGCCTTCACTCACCCTTTATTAGGTTGTGGATGTTTAATGGGATAGAAAAAGTTTGGTATAGGCAGATACCTTACCCAACTGCTTCTCTTACACTGCATTGTCCAAGTTAAATCATAGCTCTTGATAATGGATGAATGGATTCCTAATTTTCCATGCAGCATATTTCAAAATATAGCCCCCCCAATCTACAACAAGGTTTTTCTCTCATGACTCTTATATAAGGAGCTTCTCACATATGTTAACCTCATTAAAAATATTTTTGAGGTCATAATTATTGCCTTATATTTTCAATATTATCATAAATACAATCTGTATTTGTCTTGTGGGGATAGTTTAAGATGGACAGCAACAAATACTATATTTGTTGGTATTATATATGGTATTATATATACATTGTATGTAGTGCACTTTACTAATGATACAGTGTACAAAAAAAGGTAAGTCTTAAAATGTGGCTCAGCATAATTTAAATCCCTAAGTAATAAAGGATTATTTGTGCTGCATGCTATCTAAGAGCATGCTGAAGGTGAATTTAGATGGACACCAATTAAAGATTACTCTTAAGTTATTAGCTATGTTTTTTAAGAATTTATCATACAGGGGTCTTTTGATAAAATCATAAGAGATAAATTGTAATTTTTTTAGACAAATGTTTCCCTCTTTAAGTATTTTTGAAAAAATCTATCTATTTTCCTTTGATTTTTAACTTTTATTATAGTATTTCATTTCTTATAATTAACAAATAAAGAGTTATGAACTCTGGTAGAACGATCTTTAAGTCTTTTAATAATCAAAGAAATATATTAAGCAGCTTAATGATAAACAACTCTTAATTATTATAGGTAAAGATAAGCTGCCCTTCAGTTGATATGGGCTTGATTAAAAGTAAATCTTTTTAATCATCTAGCTCTTGGGTTGTCATAATTTCAGAGAGACTTAGGTGATACTGAGTCTGAGAAACTGGGTATGGCCATGTGATCGAACCTGTTAAGCAGCAAAAGGCAGGCAGGACTTTTTTCAGACCTTGAATTCCTGCCCCTGAATGGTAATGAATCATTACTATGGTCTCATTCAATATTGGTTTATTTAGTAAGATTACATGTAACTATTTCTATCATTTTCAGATAAAGAAAAAATAATGATTGATTGTGAAACTCCTAGAACACGTAATTCAGCGAGTAGATTTTTGCTGTGAGGCGTTCTTTAGTCAGTGACAACGCTAAACAACTCCATGTATCACCAAGCAAAACTTTGCCCCAGACTCTCAGTGAGAGTCAATGGATAGGTGTGGTTAATGTAAATTGACAATCCAATTCTTTTAAAATAAAGAAATGGAAAACTTATATATCTTCAAATTAACCTAGACTACACAGAATGCACACCTATTTGTCAGTTCGTTGTTCTGTGGTGGCTTGCGTGTTGCTGTAAAGTTGGAAACTATGTCACTAGTACATCAAATGCTAGACATGTTATCTATCAGTCCAGTTGTGAAGTATTTTCCCTCGTTTGTATTGTATTGTCTTAATTCATGCTGAAGGTTGATCTTCATCAGCAAGTGCTTTAAATCTGCCACAATGTCAGCAAGCACAGTCATGCCATCTGAGTATTGAAGGCTGTAAATAGGTATTCCTCCAATTCTGATGTCACATTCTTTTTCATATAATCCAGCTTGCCTGATGATTTTGTCAGCATAGAGATTGAATAAGCATGGTGAGAGATGCAACCCTTCTGTACACCTTTCCTGATTTTAAACCATGCAGTAGTCCCTTGTTCTGCTCACACAACTCTTGTTCAATGTGAAAGTCCTTCATGAGCACAATGATTTGTTCTGGAATTCCCATTCTTTTCAAGGTTATTCATTGTTTATTTTGCTCTACACAATCAAATGCCTTTACATAGTCAGTAAATGACAAGTTTATGTCCTTCAGATAGTCTCTGCTTTGAGTCCAGGTTCACTTGTCATCAGCAATGGTTTCCCTGTTCTGAGTCCTCTTTTGAATCTGAGGTGAACCTCCAGCAGTTCCCTGTCAATGCCCTGCTGCAAGCATCACTGGATGATCTCCAGCAACAGTTTTACTTGCATGTGATATCACTATTGTTCTATACTTTGAGCATCCTGTTGTGTCACTTTTATCTGGAATGGGCACACATAGGGATTTCTTGCAGTCATTTGGCCAAGTAGCCGTCCCCATCATTTTGTGGCACAGACAAGGACTTCCAGTGCTTCATCAATGTGTGGAATGGATGGAATTTGTATTCCATCAACTCATGGCTAGTGCTTTCAGTGCAGATTGAATGTCTTTGAGTACCATTAGTTCTTGCTCATATAACATCTACTGAAATGGAATGTCAGTGAGTTCTTTTTAGTGCAGTAACTTTGTGAATTCTTTTCATCATCTTTTTCTAACTTCTGCATCATTTAGTGTTTGTCCACAAAATCTTTCAAGATTGGATAAGAGGCTCAGAGTTTTTTTGAGTTCTTCTCATTTCAGATATGCTGAGTGTTCCTCACTTTCAGTTTTCTCTTTTTAGATCCTCACATATTTTGTTATAATTCTATTTGCTTAGCTATTCCACAATTAAGAGCAAGTTTAAGAGTCTCTTCCGACAACCATTTGGACCTTTTCTATTTTCCCAGTCTTTGTTTTAATAGTCATTTTATTGCAGGCTCTTAGAAATCTTGTTACACTTCATACAACAACAATAGTATCCAACATATCCATACATATATTCCATCATTCTTTTCTAGAAATTACTTTCCATAAAACCTTTGGGATCAGTTCCTTTTTTATCCCTTCTTTCTCCCTGCTCCCACCTCTCATGGTCCCTTGATAGATTGTAGGTCGTTAGTTATTTTCAAATCTCACACTGACTGTTGTCTTCCTTCCCCTCTGGTTTCTGTTGTTCTTGTCCCTGAATGAGAGTGTGTGGTTATGTGCCATTCATTATGATTGGTAGCCCCCTTTCATGCCACCTCTCCTCCACTTCCCTTCCCCCTTTTGTTATCTCTATTCCTATTCCTGTTCCTGAGGTCCACGTGCTGTGAGTTTTGTCTCTTGCCTATACCTATGCACATGCTCCTGTCTAGTCTAAATAGGGAAGTGGCACTGGGCTCATGATGGCGGTGGATGAGGAGGCTTCCAGGAATCAGAGGTATATTGCATTACCCATTAGTGTCCTACTGAACCTCAATTAACTCAACCTCTCCCTGTGAACTCTCTGTGGAGGGATGTTCCATTGTCCGTAGATGGGCTTTGGGTGTCTGCTTCAACCCTCCTCCATTATCACCAATGCATTTTTTAATACATCATTTTATTGGGGGCTCCTACATTGCTTATCACAATCCATACTTATATTGTGCCAAGTACCTTCACACTCCTGATGCCATCAGCATTAATGAAACATTTGCTTTGCTATTTCAGCCCTTGATATCAGCATTTCGGTTTCCTCTCTCTCTCCTCTCTGCCCTCCCACACAAATCCTTGATAATTTATGAATGATTTTTATTTTGTCATATCTTACACTACACGACATCTCCCCTTGCCAACTCTTCCACTGGCCGTCCTTCAGATAGCAGGTTATATGTAGGTCCTTGTTATCTACTTCCCCTTTCTACCCTACCTTCCCTCAACCCTTCTAGTATTTCCAGTCTCATTACTAGTCCTGAGGGTTTCATCTGACCTGGATTCCCTGTATTTCCACCAATCATCTCTACCTGTATACCTCTTCCAGTTTAGCTTGGCTTGTAAGATGGAATTGGGGTCATGATATTTGGGGGGAGAAAGCCTTTAAGAACTAGAGGAAAGTTGTATATTTCATTATTGCACCCTGACTGGCCTGTCTCCTCCCCACTACCCTTATGTAAGGGGATGTCCAATTGCCCACAAATCGGCTTTGTGTCCCCATCCTGCACTCCCCCCATTCATAATGATGTAATTCTTGTTCCTTGATGTTTGATCCCTGCTCCCTTTGAGGCTTCGTGATCACACAGGCTGGTGTGCTTCTTCCATGTGGGCTTTGCTGCCTCTGCACTATATGGCTTCTTTTCTTCAAGTCTTTCATCCTCCAGATCCTTTATCATTTGTTATTTGAGCACCAGTAGTTTTCTTCCCCTTGTTTGCCTATGCACCCATTTGTCTTTAGCAATCATATCGGGAAGGTAGGCACACAAAAAAATGGTTATTTTTCTTTGAAACCTGATATCTGATTCCTTCCACACCTCATGGCCACATAAGCTGGTGTGCTTCTTCCATAGTGGGCTTCATTGCTCTTGAGCTAGATGTTTTTCTTCAAGCCTTTAAGACCCCAGACTCTATATCTTTTGATAATCAGGCACCATCAGCTTTCTTCACCACTCTTGCTCATGTTCTCACCTGTCCTCAGCAATCCTCTGGGGAAATTGAGTACAGTGATATGTTTTGCTTTTCCCTGTTTGATGCCTGAGACCTAATCCTATCTACACCTCGTGATCACACTGGCATGTGGGCTTGGCTACTTCTCAGCTAGATGGCTATTTGTTTATCTTTAAGCTTTTAGCGGCCCTGACACTATATCTTTTGATAGCTGGGCCCCATCAGCTTTGTTTGTTTACTGTTTCTTATGAGTCTTCTGATGCCTTTCGCCTGGTCTCAAAGACACATCACATTTGCACTGCTAATGTGCTTCTTCCATGTAGACTTGTTGCTTCCCTGTTGGATGGCTGCTTCTTTAGCTTCAATCCTTTAAGATCCCAGACACTATATATTTTTTATATATTTTTTAATAGTTGAGTGCCATCTTCTGCCTTCTGCTTATGCACCCATTTTGCCTTCAGCAATCGTGTAGAGGGACTGGGAAGTGAGCATCACAGAATGCCAGTTTGTTAGCACAAAGTGTTATTGTATTGAGAACAGGTACTAACCAAGGCCCAATAAACTGCAGATTCGATGTATTGCCTTATCAATATATGTATATAAGCCAATACCACTATTGTTATGGATTAATGTATTTATGTAATTGGACACCTCTGCTGATCAGCCTATCTATTCCTTTGCTTCCCAGAGCTTGCCTCTGTTTCCTTTTGCCTCCTCCTGCCCCACCAGCACCTCTCCTCTTCTTCCTCCTCTTTGCGCTTCCTCTCCACTAACTTGGTGTTACTCTAATACAGTATCTCTACCCTCTCCTAGATGCTGGTCCTGCTTCTTTCTAATGACCTTTTGCTTTCTTCATGTATGATGGTCTTCATGTGCTCTCACAGCTCATCAGGTTGTTGTTTTTTTCCATTAGTATTCAACACACCAAATCTCTTATGGAGGGATTTATCTGTCCTGGGGTCCATCATTCAAAGGTTCTTATTTGTACAGATATACTATTCTGGATTAGGATTTGTGAGCTAAAACTGGGGTCATGAACGTTGGGGCTAGAAGCATTAAGGAACCATAGGAATGCTGTGTGTTCCATTGAAGCTCTACTGCACCCAGGCTGAATTGACCCTTTCATGTGACCCTTCATTTTTCTACAGACATACATTTTTCTACAGACTGGCTTTGGGTCTACATTTCGACCTCTCTCCTTCACATTGATTTTGATCTTCTGATACCTGATCCCATCAACACCTCATAATCACACAGACTGCTTGTTTCTTCTGTGTGTACTTAATTACTTTTCTGCTAGATGTCCACAAGTTTAACTTCAAGGTTTGAAGGTTCCAGGTGCTATATCTTTTAAAATCCAGACCCTGAGGTTAGAAGGAGAGGGGAAGAAAGGGTGAGAAAGAGGAAACTGATAGCAATGATGGATGTATTATACTCTCCCCCGCCCACCCCAAGGGGGGCAAATAACAGAAACATGGGTGAAAGTATACAGTGGATGGTGAAATATATATATATATATATATATATATATATAATTTATCCAGGGCTCACTATAATTTATCCAGGGTTCATGAAGGTGGGAATTTGGAGGAGAGAGGGAAAATAATAAGAGCTGATAATAAGGGCTCAAATAGAAAGAGAGTCTTGAAAATGACTATGGAAACATATGTAATTGGTTGTAATTAGTTTATGGATTGCTATCATATCTGTAAGAACCCCCTATAAAATGATTTTTTATAAATAATCTATTCTTGAGATTATTTTCAAAACTCAGGTGGGATAGACTCAAGGTCATATTTTGGTTGTGTTTTGATTTTTCTTCAGTTTTAGCCTGAACTTTTATATAGACAATTGATGATGTGTTCCATAGTCAGCCACTGCCCAGAATATCATGGTGATATTGAGTTTTTCTAGCATTTCTTTCACAGTTATAATCAATTAATTTCTCTGAATTCCCTGTGGAGAAGTTCAGGTATATATTAGTTTCTGGCATTGTTGAAAAGAGATATTGGTTATGAATGAGCTGTTGGTTTTTAAAACTTCTATCATGTGATCTCCAGTTTCATCTCAATCACCAAGTTCATATTTTCCAAATACTGTTTCTCTTTGTTTCCAACTTGAAATCACCAACGATAATGAATACATATTTGAATACATGATTGAAGTTTGATTCATTGCTGACTGAATGAAGTCCTTGGTAGAATTCTTCAGTTGTGTTCTCACAAGGATTTGCATAAATTTGAATAATATTTGTATTGATAGGATTTCCTTGAAGAATGACTGATATAATCCTATCACAGTATTGTACTTCATGATTAATGCTGAGATCTTCCAACAAAAAAGTCGTGCCATTCTTCATGATTTTCTTATTCCTTGTATAAGATCATAGAATTTTTTTGATTCAAGGTGTCCAATACTAGTTGATTTCAGTTCATTAGTGTGTAAGATATTGATATTTATGTGATACGTTACATTTGTTACCACTTCCAATGTTCCTAGAGAAGGATTAAAAATTGTAGACCTGTAGATCTCCTAACAGGTGTGAAGTGTCTTTTTTTAGAATGTTCATTTGCATTTCTCAATGGACTAATAGTATTGAGCATCTTTTCAACTATTTATTGACCATTTGTATATTTTTGTAAACTTATTTCTTCAAGATTTTTTGATTTGGTTATTTTTGATTTGTTTTTCTTTTGTTATTGAATTGTAGAAATTTTTTAATGTATGTGAATATTAAACCTTTTGGCAATACATTATTTCTTATAAGTGCAGCACACTAACCGATTGCACAACAGAGCATCTTGATACATTATTTCTTATTGGTTTTGTTTTTATATTATGTAGATTGAATTTTCACTTTCTTGACAATGTCCTTGGATGCACAGAAGGTTAACTGTTTTTTAAATATTGATGCATCCCAATTTTGCTCCCTCTGTCTTGTCAACTTCTTAGTCTGCAATTGATTAAATTGATTAAACATACACTCAAGATTCATCAGTACTTACTGGTGTTTGGAATGCAAAAAAAAAAAAAGGTAGCAAGTAGAAAAAAATCTCAGTAGTTGGGGAAAAAATGGTCTTCATGGTGAAGTGAAGCTGAAGATTACATCGTAGAATTGTGCAATACCAATGACTTTTTCATGCCAAACAGCTTTTGCCAGCAATATACACAGCAACTATACACGAAGACATTGGCAGATAGAATACACAGGGATCAAACTGACTATATCTATTTCAAGATAAGCTGAGTAAGCTCAATATCATCAATCATAGCTAGATAAGGGGTGAATTGTAAAAAAAAATCATTAATTGTACATATATCAATTCAGATTGAGACTGAAAGAAAGGAAAACAAATCTACAAGAGTCAAAATATGACCTAAAGTACATTTTTAGAATCATTTAAAAAGCATATTAATGTATTAAACAATAATAACTAGACAAAACAAGTTGTGGTATGACATCAAGAATAACAAACATGAAAAAAGTAAAAGATAATTAAAATGACAGGAAAAAAAGAATAAAGTTGACGTCCATGTAAAGAAAATGACAATTCCTCCAACTGGACCAAGAGACAAAACTCGCAACAGCACAAATCACTGTCATCATGTCAATTCCAACTCTTGGGATCCTATTAGGGAAGACAGAACTGCTCCTTTTTATGTTTTTGATGCTGTAAATCTTTATGGAAAGAGAAAGCCTCATATTTCTTCCAAATAATGGTGGGTAGGTTCCAGCTCCTGAACTTAAAGGTAGCACTTCGTTGCATAATCCACAATGCACTCACAGTTCTCTGGATCATAAGGCAATTTCACTGAAAATGGAGAAATGACTGAAGTAGTGCAGAATTTCATTGTATTTGAAATCAAAAGTAATGGGCATGGAAATGAAAGTCAACCAATAATGGGAAATATTACATTGAACAAATATCCTGCAAAATATCCCTTTTAAGTGTTACAAAGAAAAATAGTCATTTTGAAAACTAAGGTGTGCCTTACCTAGTCACAGAATTTCAATTTTATTATATGAGTGCTAAAACTGGACAATGAATAAGGAAGAAGAAGAATTGATGCATTTTGACTATGGTAGCGGCAAAGAATATGAGAGAAACTATTTGATCCAGAGAGACAAAATCTGGAACACCTACTGCAATCTGCTGCTTAGGTTTAAAAAAATGTGTTTTCCTGTCTGAGACCTAACCCACTAATTTAAACCTCTTGAGCTAAGTTAATCTTTCAAGTCTCAAAAATGTTACCCACCATTCTAAAGATATTATTTCTGATTTATTACTTTTAAAGGGAGGCTACTGTAACATATTTCTCTGCCATTTCACCCAGAATATCATTCTTCAAAGGACAGAAAATCATGTGGAGTATTTTAAAGATACAGCAAATATTTAGGATCCCACCATGTCTTTCCTTAGGGCTATCGAGAAGCGATATTAAGCCTTTGCAAATATCCTGCTACAGCCTCCTTTTAATTCATGTCTGTTTACTCAGACACTTCCTAATAAAACTAATAAAAGCTGATGTTGTTTTAGGACCTGAATCACGTTTTCTTATTAGAATTTTACCCCTATACTTTTTTCCACCCTAGAAATATTGGAATCTGATGCCAAGAGTAATTCTGGAGTCACAGAGTTGAGTATTGTATTGTACTTTTGATAATATTTTAAAGAAAGAAATAAAAAAAAGATTTCAGACAAAAGTCTATTTTGGTAATTGGGAAAAATATCATTTTATATTTTTTCATTTATAATGCTCATATTCTTTCCAGTTTTGAGGATATCTGTTTTTGAGAACAATGTTCTAGCCAATATAATATGGTAGCACATAGCTATATATTGATTTGTCATTGTAAAACACAGTTGAAAATGAGATTATCTAAGCAGAGCTGCCTAAGAACTGGAATACCTGAGTTACTGACTTGTACAAACTGAACACATAAGTGAATGGACATTATTTGCACAAACACTGAGAGTTGACAATCAGACAAAAATTTCAGTAATATTCATTGACAGGCAGAACCAAGCTCACCAGATTAATACATATAATAAATGAAGGAAGACACTAAAGAGTTATATAATAGTCCTATACCACCATCCATTGGGCACCCCTGAGGCAAGAGATCCGAGCCAAAATCTGATGAGCACGTGTTCTATGCCTTTGCACAAATCTAACTGCTTCTTCCCACACCATGAAGTTTCGGTCTTATGTCCAATGGCTAAAGTTGTGTTTGAAGTACAGTCCATGCTCTTGGTGGCATTTCCACATCGTGTCCTTTTCAAGTGGTCTATGAATGTTGTTACTTGTCTGCCAAAACAGGGTCTATATGTGTGTCTACAGCACATGGCCTGGGTCAACCAAGGCTCTATATAAACTAGAACAATTATATCTGATTAGGAGCATAGGAATAAACATAATCTCCATTCATGTTCTACATAAGTAGAGTTATTCCTTTTTATCCTGATGGCAGGTTGGCCCTGCCATTTTCCTGCTGGTTTCATCTTCTCTTGATGCTTCCTGCTCTTGCAATATTTTCCTCATAGAGCTTTTCAATATTGCAACTTAAGACTAGAATTTGTTCTTGATTTTTTTTAGTGTAAGGTATGCTGTATCTATTATTCTTCTATGGTTTTTGAACTCCAAATCTTTGCATATTTTATTATAATATTTTACTTTGTCTTGTCAAAATGACCTTTGAAATTTTCTGTTCAGCTCTTTGATGTCATCATTTCTCTAATACATCTTAGCTCTCTGCAATTAATAGCAAGTTTTAGTATCTTTCTTGACATTCCCTTTTTTCTTTTCTGTTCTTTTAATGAATTTTTGCTACTTTCCCGTATTAGATTCTTAATGCTATCACAAATCTTTCCAGTCTTCAGTTGTGCAGACCATAATAAACTGTGAATTAAGCATGAGAAGAATGGGAGTTCCAGGAAATTTTATTTTGCTCATTCAGAACTTGAACATGATTTTGTAGGGAATTGTATGAACAGAACAAAGCAGTACTATATGGTTTAAAAGCAGGAAAAGTTTAGGTCAGGGTTGTGTCCTCTCACCATACTTATTCAATCTCTATGCTGTAAAAATCATCCAAGGAGCTGGATTATATGAAGCGTGGGGCATCAGAATTGGAGAAGGTTTAGTAGTAACCTGGTATATGTAGATGGCACAACCTTGTTTGCTGAAAGTGAGAAGAAATTGAAACACTTGCTGATGAAGATCAAGAAATATAGTTTTCGTTATGGATTACAACTCGATATAAGGAAAACCAAAACCTTCACAACTGACCAATAGGTAACATTATGGTAAATGGGGAAAAGGTTGAGGTTGACAAGGATTTCATTTTACTTGAATTTACAACCAATGTTCATCAATTCATCAGTTGAGATATCAAAAGATTTATTGCATTAGGTAAATATGCTCTATACAACCTCTTTAGAATATTGAAGAGCAAGGATATTTCTTTGAGGACTCGGGTATGACTAACCCAAGCCAGCGTATTCTCCATTGCCTCAAATGCATGTGAAAGGCGGACATTGAATCAGGAAGACCATAGCACATTGATGCACTTGAATTGTGGTCCTAAATGTGAAAAGTACCATGGCTGCTAAAAAGACAAATGGAGCCATATTGGAAGATGTATGGGCAGAGTGCTAAGGTGACCAGACATATCACTTTTTAACAATTTAACAACAGCCCACGGTGTTTTAAAATTAAAATAAATATATCAAAATACTATTTTTGCATTCTATGACAATTTTTGTTGTTCCATATAGAACAAATTTTTAATCAAGAGCTCTCCCCTCCCCCCGGTCAATGGTGTTCTGCTTAAATTCTGGTCACTTTATGAGGCAACAATGACAACATAGCAAATGGCATATTTTGGACACATTGTTAGTAGAAACCAGTCCCTGGAGAAGGATATCGTGTATAGTAAAGTAAAAGGGTGAGAAAAGAGGAAGGTCCTCAATGAGATAGATGCACTTAGTGGCCGCATCAAGTGGCTCAAGCACAGGTACAGCCATAGGGATGGTGCAGGCCTGTGCAATGTTTCATTCTGCACTGCACAGGGTCACTATGCAACACAGCAAACTCAATGGCTCCTAACATCAGCACATCTTGGATTCTACTTCTGAAATTTAGAGATATACTTGTATTTCCATTAGTTTTTTTAAAGCGCCAAATTACCTCACACTCAAAATGTTTAGGAGTAAACATCACTAGCCCATACAAAATAATGTCTACTTACTAATTTCTAATTTAGAAAATGTGGACTTACTCATATATAGAACTCCTTTCTCTAAAACATCATTCCTTCAGTAATACAATTTATCCCTCAGATAAGGCATTTTACTTTTAGACTGTTTCTAAAATCTATGCTCTTCCATTATTGCTTCCCTAATTTTTATTACTAGAACCTTGAACCATGTTATCACTTTATTTTTTCCAATGTCTCTTTAATTCAATATATGCACTGTATAGCTGCCAAAATTGTTATAGGTACAGGTATACTTTATACTTTTCGTAATCTTACTCATAGTATACATTTGTAAAAGTTTAGTGTGGCACACATGGCCTTTACTAATCTATTTCCAATTTTATAATATAAGCCAGTGTATATAGCACTATTTGTAGATAATTATGACATATATGTGTGTATATATACATATGTGCATATGCATATTTATGCAAGTATAAAGTATACACACATATGTATTTGTATACACGTGTGTATGCACATGTAAAACTATATGCATATTATTTATGCACATATATTCATACATGTTATGTACATATATATTTATAATTTTTCCCATGCAATATTTTGTGGGCTAATTTTCCTGTACAATCAAACAACCACACTTTGTTGAACAGGATGGTTGTGGCAAAGTCAAATTACTATGAAAGTTTCTGGACAGTCTTAATTTCACAAATTAATGAATATTTGAATTGCCTGAACAGTTTCAGTGATCTGGATTAGTATTTTCACTTTATCGAGAATAATTCTATGTAACATTTGTGCTAATTACAGCAGCGGTGCGGAGTTCAGAGGAATCAGACAAGTTCTCATCATCCGGACCTCAAGACCAGAATCAACCACACAGGAACTCAAATTTAGCATATTTCATGCAGTAGGTTTTTGTTTTTGTTGTTTCTTTGCCAGTCTCCCTTCTTAAAGAAAGCAGAGGGCAGGGTATGCAGAAATAAGCCATCCATGCTTCTGTGGTGTCTGATGATAGCCTTGCCCCTTCTTGTGCTCCAGGTGCTTTGGATTTTTGAAAATATGCTTGAAGAAAAATGAAAAACCATAACCCAGGTTTCCAGACCTGTTGGAATAGATGCTGAAAACCACAGTGCTATGTAGGTCTGAGATGATCAGTAACTATTACCTGATTAATTACTAGTGACTTATTGGCATCAAGAATGATCTATTTAGTTTTATTTCTGGAATTAAAACTTTGTTTTTACTTTATACTGTGAATGCACATATGTATATGCCCAATATTTTTCAAATGAACTAATATTTATGCCATTTAGTTTATTCTTTATAATTTAATTAATTAATTTTTTTAAGGGAATCACTGTCCTCTGTTGGTGTGAGTAGGAGGCCTAGACTTGCTCCTGGAGAGCTGCTGCTGGATTTGAATGGCCAACCCAGTGGGCTGCAGTTATTATTTGTAAGTTAAAAATAAAGTTCTAAATTGTTCTCAGAAGAATAAAACAAACTATACATCAAAGTAATTAATATTTAAAATGAAAATGATAATTTATAGCATCTCTAAAATGTAGATTTAATTACATTTTCATAGCTTTATTGGAGGCACTTGGTATATAATAAACTTCATATATTTAAAGTGAACTCTTTGATAATTGATGACTTAATTATATCTCATGTCAAAACACCTTCACAAATAAGGAAATAAACGTAGGCTTTATCCCCTATTGTCTTAAGCCCTTGCTAACCCCTTACAACCTTCTTCAGACCCTAGTCACCTTCATTTCATAGGAAACCACTGTTCTCTGTCACTGTATTTCAATTTTGCATTTTCCCCTAGAATTACATACTGAATTATGTGATATGTACTCTTTATTGTTGTGCTTATTTTACTCTTGTAGAATTATTCTGAGGTTCATTTATGTGATATCATGCATCAGAGGTTTTGATTGTTTGTTTTAATTTATTGAGCAGTGCTTTATTAAATTGATATATGCGTTTATATATTGGTGGACACATTCTGTTTGCTTTTACACAAATAAAGCAATTATGAAAATGGATATATACAAAAGAGAAACCCAGCAAGTCTACTAACATACTAAGCTTGCTCATATTTATGCAGATATGTACATTGACTCAATTACTTTGGGAAAATATTTGAAAGTATTAATTAAAGGTAAACATATCTTCAGTTTGTGACTTGGTAGACTCACTGCTGTAGAGTCCATGTTGATTCATATCAACCCCATAGGGCAGGAAAGAATTATCCCCATGAGTTTTTAAGACTCTTTACATCTTTTCAGAAGTAGAAAGTCCTTTGTTACTCCCAGGGAGACTTTGCGGTTAGTTGTCCAAAATGTGATCAATATGATACCCGGGCTTCCTGGTAATACTAAAGAAAACATACTCTCATCAGAAGTGTTTTACATACATGTTTTGAAATGAACTGCTTGGGATGACTCTTCTATGTCTTTGTTACTGTGATCAATAAGAAAAAAAAAACTGAGTGTGATAGGTAGGTTTGTGCCAATATAGCCAAAAAGAGGTTTGTTGTGACCACATGGCCAATGAACACATGGAAGATCAATTGAAGGGTGAAGATAGAAATGGCTCGGTAATACTCACCCTGATTCTCTTGCTCTTGGATCTTCGGACCAGCTGGCTGTCTGGTTTGTCCTGTGCCTCAATTTGCAAGCCACACTACCTTTGGGACACCTAATCTGTGGGCTTTCTCACTGTGATTTGTGTTTTCTTCAAGCCCTGCTTCTCTATGTTCCTGGAATATACATCCCTTGAGCTGGAACTGTTGGGCCCTCTCATCAGGGTGACTGTTGGTGACTTGTCTTGCTGTTTGCTGCTTGTGGTCAAATTGCCTGAATTGCTCTACAGAGGAAGACCTGGTGGCCCTCAAGACTCAAAGCATTGTCAGTGTCCTAGCTCTCTCATGCAAGTTAGTGGCACTGAGCCATTTTTACTGCTTTATAGATTAGTTAACTGTTTACTTCTTAAGATATCTATCATCTATCTATCTATCTATCTATCTATCTATCTATCTATCTATCTATCTATCTATCTATCTATCTATCCTCTCTCTATCTATATATATGAGTGTCCTGGTTTTGTTTCTGTAGAGAACTCTGTGTAAGACACTGAGTGTGGGACCACTAGTAGATTGTATGGAATTCTTGTAAGGAGATTGGCCAATTCTGTCATTTTGCTAGTTATGAAATGAGCCTTTTCAGAAGGGGAAAATGGAGAATCCCACAGCTAGCCAAAAGAGGACCCAGGGGGAGAGCACATCAGAGATCACTGCGTGAAGAAAGGCGACAGCAGAGATCCTCGGGCAGAGGGACAGACCTTCTGGGCCATGGAGATCACTGAGTTGAGTGATGGACAGGAGGCTGGTTGTGTATTGGGGTGTGGCTTGGGCATGCTCAGTGTTAAGTGAGCCTTATTGCACTAGCTAGAGCAGGCCTAAGAGCCTGGGAATCTGATAGACCTACTTGAACTGGCCGGTTTGATGGAGAAATGCTGAGCACAGAATAACTGTATTTGTAACATATATTGTCACCTCTTACATTTCTTAATTTAATCCATCATTAATTATTCCTCTTAATCATTAACACTGTCTGCAAATTTGATACGGCAATGCAATAGATTACCCAACCCCAAAGAGACATAGAGCTCCGTGTCTATGTCTGGAGTGGAGGCCCGTGTAAGCACTGGCTAATAGGAATCAGTCTTGGGATGGTGTGGAGTTAAGTGTTTCTATTCATCAATGAAGCAAGAGGTTATGCATTGGCCTGATAACTGCAAGGTCAGCAGTTTGAATCCACCATCTGCTTAGAGGGAGACAAATTAGGCTTTTCACTATGATCTGGCATCCTCAATGACAAAGCGTGTTTTGGATATGTTTGTTTTTTAATGTAGCTGGAGGAGATATCACTTCCACGCCATTATCACAACTTCATTAAAAAATGCACGAAAAGCTTCATCACAGCATTCTTTATAGTAGATCCTAAATGGAAAGTAGACAAATATTCATCCATCATAAGTTAGATAAAGAAAAATAGTGGCATATTTATAACATGAATTATTAATGAGTACTAAAAATTGCAACTCTGAAGGGCTAATGATGCCATGGAACAGCATCAGAAATGTCCCGAGTGCTATGAGAAATAGATATTTCAAAATGAGTACTTGTTCCAGGGGTCTGCTTCATTTTTAAAGACTAACTAAAAGAAAATTTATGATTGATTGATTTTTAATGTACAATTTGTATGTCTATTAAAAGTTCACTTTTAAAAAGCTGTAGACACTCAGCTGTTAATGGCAACTTCATATTAAAGAGACAGCCTGTTGTTAAGTGCCCGTGAGTCTGTTCCAACCTGTCATAACCCATAGCTCAACAGAATGATACACTCCCAGGTCTTGCACCACCCTCAGAATCATCCCTATAGTTGAGCCCATGGTTGTAGCTATTGTGTTAATCCATCCTTTGGAGGGTCTTCCTCTTCTTTGCTCCTCCTCTCATTTACCAAGCCTGATGTCCTTCTCAGGAATTGGTCTCTCCTGACAACCTATCCAAATTATCTAAGACAAAGCCTCTCCATCTTTGGAGCATTCATGTTGCACTTCTTCCAAGACAGATGTGTTGGCTCTGTTATCATTTAAGTGTAGGCAAATGATAATAACGATCCCCAAAGTGAAAACTTAAGAGCTGCAATCAAGGGAAATATGTGATAGCTAAGACAGTTCAGATGGAGGAATTGTCATTGAAAATAAGAATATAGAGAGCAGAAAAGGAAAGTCAACTTGTCTGATCTAAGATCTTGAGGATAACTTGAGAAAGTCCAGTTGTCAGAGTCAAAGGCAGAAGGAAAGCCATAGAAACCAGTTTTCATGGAAGCTGAGATCATTAAGAATGTAGTATTTGTCCACACACAGAGGGCAAAATACAGTAAAAGATTAGTCCATCTTTTGGAGAAACATAATACAAGTCAGGGTGTAGAGTTTAGTGATAAAATAAGTGGTGATAAATGGAAGCAAGTGTCATTGCACACACTAGGAAAATGTACAAAATACAAATGAATGATAAAAACTCCAGTAATGTATTTCTCATAAGAGAAATTACTATGAAGATTTATAACTATAACTATAATTATATATACTCTATACAAATTTGTACTGTAAGCATAATTAATATAGAGTACCAAATATATAGTATATATAATATATATTGTGTATATAATATATATTGTGTATGTATAAAATATGGTTGCTGAGGATGCCAATATTACACAAAGTAACCAAAATACACTTTCATTATTTACAAATTTATTGACACATGCAAGCACCTTAAAAATAGACAAAATAAAAGCCAAAATATGTAATTAACTATGAATTAAACTATTGATGCTCAAACAGCATAACTAATTTAGTAGAACTTGGCTCCCTGCTCTTCACATTTGTGAGAGTTTATTACATTTATTATAAACTAATTAGCATTTCAATGCATTAGAACAACCTAAAATGCTGTCTTGCCTTCAGTAGTTTTGAAGGTAATGGAGGTTGAAAGCTTGTCTATTCTGCTAAATAGTCTTCCTCATGAGCTATCGTAATATAAAATAGGAAATAACATGGTACAGTCTAAACTTACATTCTTTAAAATACATGAGATGAAAATGTTGAAATGTTGTAAAGACATATAAAATCAAAGTGTAGACTATTCAGAGACATCATATGCTTATCAGACAAGTGAGGCCTAGTCAATAAAACAAAAAGGAAACATTCCATTCCCCCTCCCCAGGGTCATTATAGGAGCAGGATGGTTATTTTGCTACAATTGATTACTATGGTAGTTACAGAATTTCGTGTCAAATTTAAGTGTAGGGGTGGAATCTAGCCTCTCACTGAGGTCACAGCTTGATGGTGCTTTCTGGTGGATGTGGCCTCCTCACAAGGAAGGTCCTGGGAACCGCCCTCCCCTCGCCCCCCTTTCTCTTTACTTCACCTTCCTGGTGGCGAGCCATTCAGAGACCTATGGGAGTCCTGGAGCTGTTTCCACCGCTATTGGATCCACAAGAATTTTCATCCACCGTCCTGTGAAGCTCCTGATATGCATAGGTGCTTGCAGTTGCATGAGTGTGAAGAGGAATTTATGAACTAGTATTGGATTTAAGGACTAGTATCAGACTTGTGGAATTGATGTGGACTAGGATAGGATATTGCCCTGATCTATAACTACTTCTGTATAAAAAACTCACTTTTACAAATGTATGAGTGCCACTGCATTTCTTTAACCAGTAAACCTATCTTAACACAATTTACCATCGAAGAATTATTTTAATTATAACGTTCATATTTTTTAGCCACACACATGTGAATTCAGATCACATTGTTTAGTTTCCAATCTCATTTCTACTACTTCTTTGCTAGTTAATACTGAATTTCTTTAATATCCCTCTGCCACATTCTCTCAAAGGTAAAATGTATTATGGTAATAGTCCCTGCATCATAGATGAGTGGTGAGGGATATGTGATTTAGTGCTTGTAGAAGCACATAGAGCATAATTCCATACACGGTAAATATTATATGCGTTTAAGATTTTATCTACAGTGACTGAACAGTATTTTTGGTTAACTAAAAGGATGTCTAGATTCTGGTTAATGTTAAGGACTGGGTAGTGGCACATTTTCATGATAAGGTGAAAGCATTTGTGCCCATTTGTTCTTGTCATGACTGAGAGCAAGGTATACAGGGAGAGCAAAGAGAGAAAAGCAACAGCATAAAGAAGAAAGAAGAGAAAGAAAAAAATGTTAGGCTACAACAATAAAATTAAGTGAAATTAAGTGGAGTTTAAGAAATTTTATTAAAAGTGATATCTATTTATATAAAAACTTCCCGGTATAGGCTTTTAGAAACATAAAATGGAAGAAAGAATATTATGAACCTCCCACGAGGCCACATTCTAGGACTCTGACTCAAATGCTTTCAATACGTGACCTTTCTTATATTATGCGCGTTGTTGATCTTATGGTTAGGTGACATTGACCTGGATCCTAGGTACAATAGACTGAAACACTGTCCGGTCCTGCACCATCATCCCCATGGTTAATATGTGTGACGCCATTGTCGCAGCCACCAGGTCAATGCGTTTCTGGGAGCTTCTTCCACCTTTGCGCAGACCCTCAGAGTGCCATGGGGGCAGGGTCCATGGGAGCAATTGTACGATGATAACATATAAAGGTTATAGCAAAGTCATGGGAGATCGCAGAGATAGAAGAGAGGCTAATCTGAAGGAGCCAGACAATTTTGCCCCTCCTGGTGCCCCACATGGAGGGAGGGCGATGAGAGGAGGCAGGCGAGAGGAGAGGAGAAGAGGGGAGGGGAAAGAGCGTCATTACTGTTTGGGGACTTGTACAGGTAGCTCTAAGTCTTGCATATTTAGTAGTTATATATGTGACAAGGTGGGTGGTAACCACAGTTAAGTCCCGCGGCTCACCAGCGAGGAGACCTGGGAGCACTGGGAGAAGGCAAGAGGGAAGTTGGGTGCCTCGGCGGGAGGAGATAATCAAAGAAGGTCTGCTACTACAGGGAGACACAACCAACCAGGTGCTCACTTTCAGGCCGCATAGCTCTTAGAGCAGAATCTGTGGGAATGGCATCTAAAGCAGGATAATGTGCCTGGACTTCATCTCTAATTTAGCTTTCCAGAGTCCCTTCGTTATAAGTCAGGTAATACAGTCCTGGGCCTACTTCCCTTAGTGTTAGTTTCCCACATTCAAGGTCATGGCTTCTCCCAATAACAGATCCAAAGTACCTGAGATGCATGTCACTGTGCTTGCTTCCCAGCTGTCTCTTGTCTCCATTTCCCTCCTTGAACCCCCTCCAGTGCTGTGCCAGGATATTTTAAACCAATCAATCTTCTATCTGAAAATGCTCTCCATTTGCATTCTGTGTCTTTAACATAAAAGGTCTGTCAGGTATTAAAATTTTTTATTCTGCATTATAGCATAGTAAAATTAACATGGATATGGGAGTCAAACAAAACTAAATTAAAAATTTACCCTAGCATTTAATACTATTAATAGATGAAGTTCAATATTTTTGGTGTGACCTTCTATTTAAAAATAAGAAAAATGATGGATATGAAGTTCCATAGTGAGAACTACCAAGGCTTTGTAACACAGAGGGTCAGTGAGAAGAAGACGATCTTCTACAAAGTGGCTGCAGCACTCAAGCCAACTGAAGCCAGACTGTGCAGCACAGTGTTTCATTTTGTGGCACATTGGTCATTATGAATTGAACTCAATTTAAGGGCACTCAGGCACCACAACAAATAATGATGTCAAAAATAATGATTTCAACAGCAGGTAGAATATTATCTATCATATAGCTAAGACTCCAGTAACATGAGGCTTTCATTGCTGGAGAGCCAGCTGACACCTACTATTTCTTAGCATAATTACTATGCTGCAGGCAATATTTATTTTCCAAGTGTTTTAAAATTTAATTCATGTGACAGAATAATGCAGTGCATTTCAGAAAATATATAAATTTTAGAGTTCACAGTGCACTTAAAGTTGTTCATTGTCAAACTCAACTTGATCACTAGTTAATATAACCATATTTCAAACAAAGAGCTAGCATACTTTGGACAGTACTAATACAAATGTACATTATGTGGAGTGTGATAGACACAAGAGCCTTCGTTACTTCTGACTGATGGATCACATTGATCATATAACAAAACATTCTAGATCATGACTCATTTTTTCCAGAGAACACAATGATGATAAAAATAGGGATATTTGTATAAAAAGAAAATAAAACTAATGCAGACAATCATGGGATTAAATTTATGCTTGTAATGTTAATATAAATTGAGTCAGTATATCAAACTCTTAGTGAGTTCAGTCATTAGGAAAGACACTTAGGGGTCTGTATAGATTCTCTGGTCTACCTAACAGGGTTTAGTTTGCTTGCAGAAGTAATTGATTCTTCAATGACAAAGTTTACATAAAATATTTGAATGACTACTGGATGGACATATGGTTGGTCTCTGAGGTGCCTTTGAGTTGTTCCAACCCACAGTGACCCAAAGCACAATAGAGAGAACCCCTCGCCTGTCCTATCCAGACCCTCATAACACTTCCCACACTTGTGACCATCTTGGCAACCACTATGTCAATCCATCTCATTGAGGGACTTATTCTTTTTCACTGACCTCTGCTTTACTGAGCAGAGTATAATTCCCTAGGCAACAGTCTCTCTTGACCACATGTCAGAAATAGTTGAGACCAAGTCTGCCATCTTTATCTGTAAGAAGCATTCTGTTGTACTTCTTCCAAAACAAATTGCTTATCCTTTTAACAATCTATGGTACTTTCAGTATTCTTTACCAGCTCCACATTTCAAATGCAGACAGACTTCTTCAATCTTCCTTATTCAATGTCCATTTTTTTACATGCAAAGGAGGCAATTGAAAATATCATGGTTTGGATCAGCCACACCTTACTCCTAAAGTAACTTCCTGGACTATCAACACTCTAAAGAGATCTTGTAAAGCAGATTTATCCAATACCATGTATCTTAAGGCATGGTACACTGATCATAAATATTTCTCCTTCTGGCATTAAAGTGCTTGGGGGAAAATGTTTCCCTAATTTCTTTGGATTGGCTTACAAATATCTTCAGATTTTCACTCCCATTTCCTAGTTTTTCTTCCACCATTTATTGAAATTGCCACCTACTTTGTGGCAGACACTGATCTTTTCCTCTGCTTTGAGCATATGTAGCCACTCCAAACTCTGGAGAAGTTGTGGATTTTATTGTGTCATTTAAAATTTTTGGTTTATTTTTGCAACAAAATCTTTAGTTTGCCACCGTGACCTTACAGTTATTTTCTCTGCTTAAAAATGTATCTTATGGAATGGTGAAGATATGCCACTGTGAAAAAATACTGAAAGTGTACACAGAAACACCAATTTTGCCCCTAAATCTGATAAAATTTTGGAAAAAAATATAAAGCACCTACCTAAATAGGCAGATAAAACTTCATGTATTAAATCCCATTGTAATCAAAAGTGGTATTATGGTATTTTAAAAACAATAGAAAAGTACCTGCTGCTATTTTTTTTTTGGAATACACATTTTATAGGATTAAGAAAAGACAGTAAAGGCTGCAGATTGAGATTTCGTATGAGACAGAAGTATTGAGGAAATATGAAAAATGATGGGAAGAAGTGGAAAGGGAGAAGACATCCCCGGGAATAAGAGTAATTTGTGAGATGTATGTTAGCCACCTGGAATCTGCTGTTTCCTAAGAGAGAAGAGAACTTCCTAATATTTAGAAAATCAGTGTTTGAGTGAGAAAATGCTTTGAGCAAATGAAGCTGGGGGCATAATCAGAAATCAGATCATGTGGAACTATGTAAAAACACATTGATTAGTTTATAATTCCTTCTTTCTAAAGGCACTGAGATGGAAATTAAGCAGGGGATTGACAAATTTTTTATTGCAGTGTTAGATGCATTTCAGGAGGTTGTCTGAGTGATGCAAAAAAAATAGAAAATGAGAGAAGTAAGCACCTGCATAGGTAGTTAATTAAAGGAAAATATGGTCTGAATTAAAGTAGCTTGTTAAAACTAGAAAACACGGATATGACTTTACATATTTATAAATATTGCTTGATTTGTACACATAAACGACTACAGACGCTATAGAATTAGCCAGACTGTTCTTGCTTTCTTGGTTTGTACCATTATATATCTTTCAAGTTTTATAGTGTTCTTGAAATATATAGCTGGAAAAAACACTTTATGTGAAAGATTATTGAAGTTAGATTAGATTAGATTGGAAAAAACACACATACACAGGGTAGTTGTGATTGATTGGCATGGAAGCAGAACTCGAACAAAATATCTTGGTCAGACTCAGGAAACATTTAGTTGCAGGCACTCAATGGGAGGGACAGTGGAAGGAGGAAGAGGGCTAATGAGTCAGATGATAAATTTTGCATTGGATAGGAATTTGAAAAATTGGTGAATTCTGATTGGAAATTTCTAGAAGTAGGATATGAGAATTTGAGTTTAAATGCAAGATCTGTCCTGGAGGCAGAGATCTAAAAATTGTGATAAATGATATTTAAAGGTAAAAGCAATGTTGCTGGCCTGGTTGTGGTGTAACTATAGCTATCCCTAACTCTAACTCTAGCTCCAGCTCTAGTTGTAGCTGTGGCTCTGAATTGAATTCTAACATATGGGGGACTAGGACCCCAAGCCCTGGAATTGTGCGGGGCAGAGCAGAGCTTTGGTGGCACACATTTTTCCCCCTAGGGGAACGCAGGGCAACTTGTTTCCTGTTGGGGAAAAATGCCTCAGAAACTGTTGTGATGTTGAACACAGGTTCCAAGGACAGTACTACGGGAAAAACTCAGGTGTAGGAATAGTTTTCTCTTTTCAAAAAGGTGAAATGTCACCTGATGACAACCTTTGTTTTGGACATCTGTCAACTTCCTGAACAAACGAAAATGTCCACTTATGGTGCATTTGGAGTTTGTTCCACTAAATCAGACTGTTAATCAAGTTTTCTATTTAGTGTTTCTCTAAAGATTGCATAACTGTGTGACAAAAAAGGCCTGATTTGTGGCAGAAAGAGACTGGTTTTGTCATTATGACAATGTACTTGTTCTCACAGCTATCTCAATGTTATCAGTTTTGGGCAGAAACCAGCATGCCTCTCTTGAGCTATACACCTTACTTACCTGACCTCACCCCATGGGACTTCTTGTTGTTTCCTAGAATGACAAAGGGCACGAAAAGACAGCAATTAGATGATGTGGAAGAGGGAGGTGTTCTTGGTCATATAACAGATGTGTTTGAAAAATGTTTCCAACAATAGCATAGCAGATTTGACAAATGTAATAAGTGCCTTGAAGGTGAGAAGCCTGTTTTGAAAAAAAAAAACCCTTAAATAAGCTGCTTTGAAAATCACCTTTATTTTCCTAAGGGGTTACCTCCTTGTATAACTGCTACAATTATGACTATAGGTATAAATATTTCAAAAGTTCTTAGAAAATGAATTTAATGCTATTATTTCCACACTTTTTGAAGCCTAAATATAGGCAATACATGTGATATATATATATATATATCATAGCAATCTATTAATATTTTGAAGCAGTATTTGTCCCCTTTGACAAAAAGTGGATTTGACATTGAGATTAAGTATTTTACTAAATATTATACAACTCATAAGTCATGAAGCTTCCATTTGAACTCAAGAAATTTGCTTCCAGAACCATACACTTTTAACCATAATAGACAGCATGCTATCTCTCCTACAGGTTTGATAATGTATATGGGAACTGAAGCCATGGAATTTAAAATGATCCCTCAGAGAGAGGTTATGGTAAACATTGTGATGATGATAAGAAATCCAAACTTAAGATTGTGAATTAATAAAATATTGCCATCAACTATGACTGGGGTACTAATAGCTTCTCATATTATCTTCAGCAATAAGTATGTTGAAAAAATATAACCCTGACACATACCTTTCCTGATTTTTATCCCACTTAATTTTCTCTTATATTTGAACAACTCTTTCTTCATCTAAGTCCAGGTTCCACATTAGCATAATGAGGTGTTCTAAAATTCCCTTTTTTCATAATGTTGCTTTTTGTTGGTTATGACGCACACAATAGAACCTTTTTTGCAGTGTGTTCAGCGCAATTTGGACTTCTCTCACTATCATTGGTGTCGGTCATCTGTTACCCCTGGAGCTGCTTGACTGTTGGCCAGTTCTTTTTTTGTAAGAGTGACCCTCCATTCCTTCCATCATCTGTTGGTTTGTCTTTGTAGTTTCATATTTTTTCATAGAAGCTTTACATAATATAACTCAAGGTAGGTATTACTTTTTCAGTTCTTTCAATTTAAAGTATGCTGAGCATGATTTTTGGTATTCTAATGCTAGGTCTTTGCACATTTATTAAACAAACCTTTTCTCTAGCTATCCTTTGAATTTTTCCATTAAAATTAAAAATATATATTCAATCATTTTAATGGGAGCTATTAAAGATATTGTAACATTCCATAGTTCAATCACATCAAGCAGTACTGTAAAATTGCTACCACAATCAGTTCCAATGCATTTTCCTTCTTTTTGAACTCCTTACTATCAACTCCCCTTTATCACCTCTAATTCTCATCCTACCCTCCAGGAATGCTTTCCCTGATATAATGGTTTCCCCCCATATCTTGCACATTCCAGTATATCCGTTCATGTAAATTTCTGTTGTTCTATCCCATAGAGGACTTGTACGCTTATCAATGCTATCAGCACCCTGTTTCCTTCTTTCTATATAATTTCCTCCATTTGTTTTAACTCCTCTGTGATCAAAAGCAAGTTTCAGAGTCATTTTGACATCTTCAATAGTTTCCTTCTTTCCTCCTAAAGAATTCTTTGCTTTCTTTATGTTTGATTTTTTTTTCTCTCTTCCCACAACTTGGCAGGTTTTCTGTCATTTTTGACCAATGAGTCTAATCTAGTCATGGATTCTCTAAATCCAGGTGGGATACTCAGGGTGGTATTTTGGCTCTAATGGATTTTGCAATATATCTGATAATGTTCAATTACATTCATAAATTTTCCTGTGGTTAATCACTCAGATGTTGTCAGTCTATCCTTCTCCATAGTCTGTTTGGAGACTGGAAGATCCACAGAAACTAATTCCCCTTGGGTGTCCTCACTGGTATTTCACACTCTGGTAGCACAGCTTCTCACATCACAGTAGCACACATGGGCAGACAAGGAATAAGAGCACCCTGTAGCACTGTATAGATACATATATAGTTTCTTCTTTTCTTTCTGGAGGTTCTAAGGGTCAATTTATGTATTTCCTCTCTTTTCCAAGTTTTGTGTCTTCTCTTATTCTCTGGCTTGTGGCCACTGTCCATCTTCAAAGACTCAATAGCCATTTGAGTTTTCTCAAAGGGGGTCACTTAAGTTAGCACTTATACTTGTCTCCTCCTTGTGATTATGTTGGACTCTCTCTTGATTTTAATACAGTTGATTCTCAATTCCAGTTTCACATAGAACATAATTTCCTCTTGGCCTGCAACACATATAGTCATAGATTTCTGGTGACAGGTCAAGGACAACTTTGGGAAACTATTGGTCTCCCTACTATCAATTGTAAATGAAAATTATATAAGACTGTAAAGAACAGTGCACCTATGACAAAATATATGAGGGTGATTTAAAATATTTTCTAAAAAAAACTGTGTTAGTCCACATAGACCATAGAAAACAATCCTTGGAAATTCATATGTGTGTAAGAAAGTAATTTATATATAAGAGCAATTGAACATTTAGAAAACATCCCAACCCAGTCCAGATCAAGATCATAAAGTACTATATTAACCCATATGTCTGATACCAACTGATAAAGTCCTCTTCAGACTCATGAAACAATGCAATGGCACCAGGACAATCACAGAGTGGTTGGTGCAGAATCTTGTGTATCCTGTGGCTGTAGAAGGATCTCAGTGCTGGGGGTGGGGGTCTCCAGGTGGCTCTTCAGCACCCAGGGCTGCATCAGGGTGGGTCCACGTGGTTTCTCCTCAGGGATGTCTCACAGCAAGGGGTGTCTCCAAGTGAGTGGATCAAGAGAGACAATGTCTCTGCCTCCTAGAAGGAGTTACCACATTTCCCAGAATTCTCAGGAGAAAGCCAAGTCTACACAGAGTTATCATTGGCTATTGCCAGATTAATAAGCTAGACTCTCCCCCTACACTCTTAATCCTCAAATTGATGCCAGATTAGATGACTGCCACAGAAACCTTCTTAAATAAATTGTAAGATATAATTCTAGTGTTTCTGTACATACACTTCATCTAATTCTACATGCTTCTGAAGAAGTATTTCTTTTTTTTTATTTTTTGGCATCACTACCCTCTGGTGGTGGGAGTAGGAGGCCCAGCCTTTGCTCCTCTGGAGCTAGAATTGAACCTCCATCCCAGTGGGCCGCAGTCCCATGCACAACCACTACGGCACCGGGGCTCAGCCCTGAAGAAGTATTTCTATCTCTCTGACCTCTCCTCTAAAGAATTCTGTGCTCATAGATTTATAACTTAAACACTAGCATCTTTTGAGTAGTAATAGACATCCTGCAGCTAGTAGCTTTTGTGTAGTAATAGTAGTAGTAATCACTCAAATTATGTTGCTGAGTGTGGCTTAAATGTTGAGATTAAAGAGAAATTTAAATAGGCAAGATCAGGGCATTGGGATGGTAGTGGTAAGATTTTCCAGTGAAATTCTTGTAGATTAACCCTTACTATCCTTGAAGAATGAGTCATGCTAGGAAAATAAAAAGTCCTCATTGCAACATTTCTGCTTTATATTCCCCCTTACTAATGAAGTTTTCAATTAAAAAAAACTTTCTTCAAAATAATCCCTAGTGACTTTTGAGAATCTCTATCAAGATTCTTTCTTGGGGAAGAGCCACCAGATCCTCTTAGTAGCTACTGACTTTATTGGGGCATTTGTTTAAAGTCACCCCAGAAGGAATAAGGCAAATACATTATTAAGATAAATTATCTTAATCTTAGTGCATTTAAATATATTTTAACACCTTTTAATAAATAAACCCACGCATGAATGGACCAGAAGGTACCCCAATAGGAATATCTTTCGATTTATGCTTTCATTGAATGTCGGGAATGTTGTTTTTAGATAATTTTGAAGAACAGGAAATAGTCAAAGTGGATTTTTACCCTTAAACAATCAGATACCTTCTTGTCAAAATAAAGACTTAGAAATTGATTTCTAGTCAATTACGCAACTGTGAAACTGTTTGAGAAAGAACACTTCACAATTGTGGATAACTTTTAAAGAATTTAAACAATGGCTAAGTATAAGAGTACAGCACAGTTTTTAAAACATAGAGTGAACAGGAACCATGGCTGGTATTCTCGTAATTATAACATCAGAACCCCCAAAGTATTTTTACTGGTTAATAATTGATAATTTGCTATCTGTAACACAAAAAATCCTAGCAGAATTAACCTGGACATGTTGGTGGAATTTTCAAATTGTTATAACTAAAGTAGGGAGTTTTGGTGACACATGGGGCTGCTCACCACAAAGTCAGTATTTCCAAAGCCACAATTCACTCTATGGCAGAAAGATGAGATGACCAGCTCACGTAAAGATTTAAGGTCTTGGAGACCCAAAGGGGCCAATTCTACTCTAAAAATTAATATAAAGAGGAATCACTAGATGGTAGTGTCTTGATTTGGTTTAAGTTCATAACTAAAATGTGTGCGCTTCAGTTTATGTGAACATAAACTTCATCTAATTCTACATGCTTCTGCTTCTACAAGTTAGCTGCTTTTCCCAGACCTCTCTACTCACATTTGGAAAGTCCAGCTAAATGAACAGATGCTTTGTTATGCTCCTGGGAGGCTTACAGTAGGTTGTACAACACTTCCCTAGCTATTTCCACACGGGTGGCTGTTGATAGGTGTTGTAGTAAGACATGCTATAGAGTCCTCTTAATAGTAATCTCTAAAGGAACATTTTGGCAGGTCTTTCTTTGGTGAAGCAGCTGTTTGTTGGAAGTGTCTGTGCTTTGGTTAATAGCCGAGCATTTAGCCATAGCACCACACAGCTCTTTCCACAGGGGCTGGTTGTGTGTTCCAATGAGTAGATTCTGACTCACAGCTACCCTCTATGAGAGACTAGCACTACCCCGTTGGGATTACTAATCTAATCTTTACAAGAGGAGGCGACCAGGTCTCATCTCCCAGAATGAGCAATCCAGCAGCCCTTTCAATAATAGCCAAATGTTTAACCATTATACCAACAGGGGCCTTTTTCCACCCGGAAAACATCTAATAAATTACCAGTTGAGGTACTTTATGCAGATTTCAAGTTTTTTACATACTATTATCTTGGAGAGAGTAGAACTAGAACACTCTTTGAAGGGGAAGATAGTGAGCTTGTTCTCATGTACTTTGGATATGTTATCAGAAGCAGCCAGTCCCTGGAGAAGGTCCTAATGTGTGGGAAAGTACAGAGAGAGTGAAAGAAAAGAAGGTCCTCAAGGACATGAACTGATGCAGTGTCTGCAATAGCAGGCTCATACGTAGCCACAATTGTGAGGACGTCTATTCCACATCTCCTTCTGCTGTAAATAGGGCCCCTGTGAGTTAACAGGCACACCAGAGTCTAATAGTTCTCTTTCTTTGACATTTTATGTAGCATATATACATCATGCTGCGAATTGCTTGTAAAGAAAGTCACACAGTCACTTCACCTATTGATGGGCTTTGGGTCCTCACTCTGTACTCCCCCTCATTTATAATAATACAATTTTTAGTTCTTTGAGAGGAGGTGAGCAAGTCAATGTACAATGTAGTAACAATGGAATATGCAACTCTCCTCTAGTTCTCAAATGCTTCCTCCCACGCCCTATCATGATCCCAATTCTTCCTGATAAATCCAGCTACATCAAGAGATGTACATTGGAGTCAGAAGTATGGGGAATTCAGGATAGATGATCCCTTCAGGACTAATGGAGGGAGTGGTGGTACTGGGAGGGTGGAGGGATGATGGAATATAAAGGGAGAACCAATTCCAGGGATCTACATATAACCTCCTCTCTGGGGCACGGACAACAGGGAAATAAGTGAAGGGGCACATTGGACAGTGTACGATATTAAAAAGTAATAACAATTTGCAAACTTTTAAAGGTTCATGGGGGAGGGGAAGAGAGGAGGCAGGGGATAAATGGGAGACTGATACTGGAGGCCTGGATAGAGGGAGAATGTTTTGAGAGTGATGATGGCAACAAGTGTGAAAATGTGGTCTGCGTACAATTGATGTATGTGTGGATCGTGATGGGGGTTGTATGAGCCCCTCAAGAACAAGATTTATTTTTTAGGGGGCGGAGGGGAAAAGAGGAGCTTATACCAAAGACTCAAGTAGAAAATATTTGGAAATGAAAATGGCAGCATGTGTAACGAATGTGCTTGATGCAGATGATGTATGGTATGGGATGCTATAAAATCTGTAAGAGCCCCCAATAGAATCATTAAAAAAATGAAAGCCACATGGTAAGAAACTTTCGATGGCCTCTATAACTTGAGGATGGTCTCAAATTGACAGTCATTTAAAAGCCTAGGCCCTTGGTCATACAATTATAATCTGAATTTTGAATGGTACTTATAAGAGGACCCTAAACTCCAGAAAGGAAGATGATCTGGCTAACAATTCAATTGTAGTCTTTTGAAGCACTGAATAGATAGTCCATTTAGCCTGTGGCTCAGAGCCTGACCCATTTAAATGATGAAAAAATAAATGCGTGTTGTTCTACGCCACTAATGGTGATATTTCTTATCATGCAATAAAACAATAATTCAAGTACTCCTGAACTTATGGCACGAATATGTTTCTATGTCCATGCCATCTTAAATGAGTCCTGACTTAAGGTGAATATCTCTCTCCTTTCATTTTTGGTTTTCATTATTGCTGTCTTTTGTGATCCGTCTCTTAATAAATCCAATATTTATCTCAGAGTTAGAAACATTATATCTAAAGATGATAACATCAGTAAATCGCATGCTGCACCATCATATGTAGTACATATTACCAACAATAAAATGTACCAAACAGATCAGAGCAAACATAGAAGGCCTTAAGTGTAATTTGTGTACCTGAAATGCAGAGTACAATTGAGAATTCAACACCTGGATGTTCCTTGGGAGAAAGTTATTCAGCAGGTTGAAGTCGAATTCAGAAATGTAGTTTAACAAGTAAAGCAGGTAAATTTGTTGCAGACTTTCTCCTGGCTAGTGCGAGAAATCTGAGATTTATTTTTCACACTGTCAGTCTTCCATTAAGATGTAGGAGAAGTTCATCAGTGTACTTCAGTGCCTGGGAGAAGCGCATGTAGTCAAAGAGTTTTTATTCCTTCATTTCCTTCAGGAGAACATTACTCAGTGAAAATGGCTTAAAATCTGTAATAACCTGAGAATGGCCCCAGAGCAAGAGAATCTGCAAAATCCATGGCACTGGAGACACAAAACAGCTTGTTCCTTCCGAAGATTGGGGAATTCAATCATCTTCCAGAAGGCCACCAGCAGGGAGCAGGATCCAAATGACATATTTGCTGTTCATTGAAGAAAAAAAATAACTGGAAGGAAATAAGACAAGATGTTCACAGATAAAGAAAGAAATATCTGTTGGTTTAAAAATTTTGTATGCTAGTTACGCCTTTCCCAACAATGAATCTTCATTTTTATTTGCACAATGGAAACTTGCTTAGGATTAAATGTTGTGAAAAGATTTTCATTAGTGCACCCATTATTTTTATTTTGTCAATATCTAGACTTGTATCTGAAAAGAACACCATTTTAGTTAGGATGGCATCAAAAGTGGCTTTGCATCACATCATTGACCGAAGAACTCGTTTCCAAAGAAAGAGTAGCGAGAATCAGGACTAAAGTTAAAGCTCCAATACATATGTTACCGTTAACAAGCAAACCAACTTGTTCTTGGTCTTAAGTGCTGTTGTGTCACCTCCAACTCATAGCAACCATATGCCCAATGGAACAAGACACTGCCTGGCCCCGTGCCAATCTCACAGCTGCAGTCACAGTGTCTAATCATACCTCGAGGGTCACGCCTCTTCTCTTTGTTGCCCCTCTACCCAAGCACCATATCCTTTTCCAAGAACTAGTCTCTCCTGATAACAAGTCCAAAGTACCCAAGCTAAAGTTTTCCCTGCTAAGACTCCCCAGGCAAAGGAAAATTCTGACTGTACTCATCTGGTTCTCTGCCATTAGTATATAATGTGTCAAATCTATTCATGAGATGGCCTGTAAATTCAGGTGAGATATGTTAGAGGTTATATTTTGACTTTTATGTCCTTGGCTTAATTTTATTCAGCTTCAACTGAAACAATTGATGATCAGTTTTACATCCAGCCCCTAGCCTTCTCTGGATGTTTAGAAGGAGCTTCTGTATGGTTCCTTCCACAGATGTAGTCGATTTGATGCCTGTGTATGACATTGGTTGAGTTTCTCTTGTACAGCCACTCTTCATGTTGCAGGGGAAATGTCATTGTAATGAATAAGTCAGGGATGCTGCAATAGTCTATCTTGAAGTCCCTAACTTCATCTCTATCATTATACTCGCTTCTCTAACTCCTAATGCTTTCTCTGCCCATAACTTTTCCATTCCACTCATCACTAATATCAATGTGTCTTGATTGCATGTGTGATAAATTTCTGGCTGAAAAATTTAGTAAATTTCTTCATCACTGAATGTAGTGGTTGGTGGGTAAATCGCACAATAGTTGTGATTGGTCTTCCTTTTAAGAAAGACATTATACTGTCACAGAAATTGCATTTCAAGATAAATGTTTTTTGAACATAAATATGATGCCATTCCTCTTGAATTTGTTATTCCCAACATAGTACACTATATATGTAAACTTAAAATAACAATATCAGGGCATTCCAGATTAATAATGACTAGAATACTGACCTTTATGTGTTTCATTTACTCTTGTCTCATTGCAATTATCCTAGCTGATGCTTTGCACATTCCATGTTGTGATTGTTAACGAAGGCTTGCAGCTGTTTCCTTTCATATCTGAACATAGAATCTTGTGCTAAAGGGAGTTTGTGACTCAAAATGCAATTAGATTTCTGTGTTTTCTAAAGACTATTTCAATAATATGTAATATACACTTCAGAATGCCAGCCGTAGTTAAGAACTGCTCCCTTAAAGAACTAGTTCACTGACCGTTGTCTGGGCCAAGACACACTACTGCGATATCATGAAGCATGATTACTGACCCTGATCTTTTGACTTAAATTCTAAAATGGGTTTTGCTGTAATGAGGCTTTGTATCTATATACTAAAGATTACATGGTTTGGCAGTGAAGCCCTAGTCACCCCCCATGCTGTGATCCCACACACTGTATTCACCTCCATAGTAGGAGCTGCTATTTGCAGCCAATCCGTTGTTAAGAGGACGGTGAAGCTGAGCCCTGGTGGTGCAGTGGTTGTGTGTGGGACTGCAGTCCGCAGGGTTGACAGTTCAAATCCAGCAGCAGCTCTCCGGAAGCAAGGCTGGGCTTCCTACTCCCATCAGGGCAGTGATGTGAGAAAAAGAAGAAGAAGAAGAAGAAGAAGAAGAAGAAGAAGAAGAAGAAGAAGAAGAAAAGAGGAGGGTGAAATGCAACACTCTTCCTTAGGTCATAGCCTTATTGTAATCAATTGAAGGAAAGTTTCCTCCTAGATTTGATGTGTTTCCCATGTTAGTGGGGACTGTGGAAAAGCTCGTTTGGCTTTTATCCTGGATCTGAAACCTGCACCTCACTCGGTGATTTCAGTTTGTTTGAACTTGCATCAGTAGCCTTTCATATTGCCTGGCGTGTCCCGGAGCAATCGAGGACTTGACGACAAGCCTCCTGTCTTTCTGTCAATCTTGGTTTTCTTAGCTGCCACTGCTATGGGAGTCAGGAGTAGTCTTGAGCCTAAATCTTATCCCATGGACTTGAAACTTTTCTGTTTCTACACCTATGGAAACCACGTTCTTCATATAATTAATTTTGCATATCTATGTGATATACACACAGATACATACATGATCATATAAATATACATGATCACACAAACATCACTGACTTTGTTTTTCTATAGAATGCACACTAATGCCTCTTTAAATCAACTAAATATGGCTTTACTTTAATATTTAAATAGCTTATAGAACCTGGCTAAGATCAAATTCTTAATAACCACAGAACTGGATATGAACCAAAATTTGGATCTTTTTCCCTCAAATCAAGTGTACTTTTCACAATGCCATCACTAGAATGTACTGGGTGTGGGAACCACATCAGGTGACACTGCAAGAGTGAAACATCCATTTCAGTTTAACAAAAACATTTTTCAAAGTCCATTTTAGAGATATCCTTATATCTACCAGCTGAAATCTCTACTGTAATTTACTTTTAGAACTCTTTTTATGCACTCTATTAGAGTCATGACTAAGCAGTTAAACTTATGCTTCAAGTCACATGATTCCACCTGTACATGCTGCAGGCACATGCTATTGTTCCATAGTTGCTGAGGATTTAGTCATCTCATGTTTTCACTATAATATTATAGCAATTATTATTCATGAGCCTATACATTGTTGAGAATGGAGTAATAATCAGAGTGAAAAAGGGGGATTTAAAAGACTTCCTGTCTGCCACTAGTAATGTTGTAATTGACAATGTAATTCAATTTGAATTTTACAAAAAAAATTGCTAATATTCATCTAATCTAAGAGTCATTACATTTAAGCTATCTACAATGATATTTGTCACATCTTATTATCAAAATAATAATAAGCATTACAAAGTGTTCTTTTTGTTCCGGTGTGAGAAGAGGTGCGAGGAGGAGGGGAGAGGAAGATGACACCATGAGCAGTTCCTGCACTGAATGCTACCGATCTTAGGCACCAGTGATTTTTAACTCCCCTCAATTGCCCTGAGAAGTACAACACTATCATATTCACGTTATTATTCATTCATTCATATAGTCAAGTCAAGAAATAGGTGTTATGGATCCAGTGTATTCCATGTATGGGGTCTAGTGGCATGGTGGTTACATGTTTCACTGCTAATCGAGAGGCGAACAGTTCAAATCCACCAGCCTCTCCATGTGAGAAAAAGGAGGCTTGCTACTTCTATAAAGACTTATCGACTCAGAAAGCCACAGGAACAGTTGTTCCTTGCCAAACAGGATCACCAGAGTTGGAATTGACTCCATTGCAGTGAGTTTGGTTTGGGTTTCATTCCACGTGTATATTAAGCAAGCAGGGGAAAGATATAATAGTCCAGTTTCTTAAAATTTTGCAGCCTTTGGAACTCTCCTGGGTGGTTCTAAAGATAAATTCTCTATGAGGTGACAACAATGGGACAGCAGGAGTTTGTGTTTTTGTTTTCTTTTTAGGTGGTAAGGAGTGTATAAATGCCATCATACATAGATTTCAAAGCACCAAATTTCTCTATATGAGAGGATAGAAAAAACATGAAGTTATTTACAACAGAAGATTAAATTTGTTGTGACTTTTCAATAATCCAAGAAGAAATGTTACTTTATTCGTAAGGACAGTTTTACTTCAAGTAGTCTATAGCCTATATCTTTTCAATATGAGTTAACGGAATATTTTGTTAAAATCATACCCTTCTTTCCTGCCTGCTCTGGAGTCTGAATCTCAAAAATGCTTTTTAGACTCAATTTTATTAGGGCATTATTTTTTTCAACAAAACCTCCTTGTCTTGCTAAATTGTAAATGTAACAGAAATAATACCCTGTAATCTTAAATATACCCCACTCTTCTCTATTTGGAAAGGTAAGTTAAGCAGGAGCCATGGTGACCCAGGGGTTATGTGTTGGGCTACTAACCTCAAGGTCGCCTATTTGAAATCACTAGCCACTCCGCAGCAGGAAAAGGAGGCTTCCTAGCCACATGAGGAATTCGCCTCAAAACCCAGAGGGGCTTGTGGACGCTCTGTGGATAGCATGAGAGAGTGAATGGGGGCATATCCAATTCAATGAAGCCTGTAGACCACCGATTACAAATCTACGCACTAAAGTGAAATTAATACAGGATGTGAAATGTTGATATTAGTTTATATTTCTTTCCCATAATCTGAGAAGCCTTTAGTCACATGTGGCTCAATTAAGAGGCCTTCTTTGCTTTTTTTTTCTTCTTGTGGTCATTTTGTCACTTTCTTTCTGGGTCATAAGGATCTCTCTCTCTCTCTCTCTCTCTCTCTCTCTCTCTCTCTTCCCTGTCTCCCATAACCTATGTACCAGTCTATTAGTTTCGTCATTTTTTCTCCATCAAGCTATGTACCATCAAAATACTCATGGTTGTGAAATGGTCATGTGCTTGGCTGTTAGCTGTAAGATGGAGATTCCAACTCACCAGCTGTTGCAATACGCTTCTTTTAAGGTTTCAGTGTTGGAAATCCTGCTGGGCAATATGACTCTAGCCTACAGTTGCTGTGAATCTGAAGTGACCTGCTAGTCATAGGACTTTGGTCATAGATATGAAGGGAAGCTCAATACTACAAATATAATTTAGATAAACAAGTGTTCATGAAGCTTTGAGAGATGATGGTCTAATGACCCTGTGGAAAATATAAGTAGGTATAGGCAATTTCCTAACAATCATTGAAACCTGCCTTTTTCAAGTATCAGTTGTATCCTGTGACATTGTAAAAACCTGCTGACCTCTTCCCATAACCTTTTTAAAAAATGATTTTTGTGTAATAACTTACAAGATCAGGCCCCAACTCTGAAACCATCCCAAAGAAAAATCTCACTGTCTTTGTTCTGCAAGCACTTCCAGGGAGAAAAAGGATTTTGTGAATCATCCTGGTGTAGACTAATATGGTGAATGGCTTACAGGATTCCTTGCTGGAAATAATAGGGATAACTTGGGTAAAAACAACATTTCATAGTATACAACATTAATAACAAAAACCTAATGTCATTATTAGAGAATGTGCAGCATCACTGTAAACCATTTCTACAGTTTGACATTACCTGTAAGTTCCCTCCATTCTTTCTTCAAACCGATTTCACTTGCCCCAAATTCTGCTCTCTCCAAAATGCTTCCTTCTAATATTTTGCCTCTTTTTTCAACTCTGTGTTAAGCTGAACTAAGCCACAAGAGAAGGGGGTTTCTATAGTTTCTCAGTGTGGGCAGGAAGATAATATTTTCAAGGTTTAAATTAAACTGAATTTTTTCTTGCACTGCACTGATGTTGCTGTCTTCATTTTATTTCCTGTGATAAAATAGTGAGACGATCCAGTAGGTAGATACCACCCCCTAGAGTAACATAGAACTATTAAATAATAGTGAGAATTATTGAACTATATCCACAGCCTCTTGTCATCGAGTTGACTCGGAGTCATAATGACCCGAGGAATTCTGAAACTTGAAATCTTTCCAGGAAGAGACAACCTCCTCTTTCTCCCAAAGCGTTGCTGGTGGGTTTAGGGGGCTGATGGTGTAGTTAACAATTCAGAGTCTACCAGCAACAGCTGAGCTACTTGATTTTGAAAGTGACTTTGAAATTGAAGTTCACTGTAGTTTTTTAAAATGCACTAACCCCTACGTATTGAAAAAATAATCTCATTGGAAGTAACTCTTCATCTTAGTGTAGCCAAACTTCTCTGCATTATATTATTTTTGCATTATTTATTTCTTTGTGATTTATAGGGTCCTAAATGTTTAGGACACCTGAAAAATGGATACAGAGTGCCATGCAATTGTGGGCTTTCTTAGAATGGGTTGGACCAGTCGTCTACATAATGTGGTTTCTATATTCAGTTTATAGTGGAGATGATTGCATCATAGCGGCATAAACAGAGAACCATGGCCTAGAAAAATCAACACACAAGCTGAACCGTTGAATAAGAGTTGTGCAGTATATTTCTAATAATATTTTAACAGATAAATAAACAGATAACAAATAACAAATAACAGGTAAATAAAAGGACTTGAACTGAAGTCACCAAGTAAAAGTCACCAAAAGACCACTCAGAAAAGTGTTCCTGCCTTAGTTATATCCCTGGCACAGACTGCAATTTACTGGAAGTGGCCATTGGTGGTATGGCACTAGTACAAAGGTGATGTGTTTGTATGATGACATCTAGGGTAATTAATCCATGGTCTTTCCTACATACAAAGATTTGAGTTGTCTGTTTCCGTGACCATAACACATATTTTGAAAGAACATATCCTAGGCCATCCTCCCCCCACCAAAAAAAAGAGATTCTTTTAACATATAAGAAGAAATTTGAAACACTTTCAAAATTTATTCTTACACTGTACTTCAAGTTTGACTGCATACTGCGTGAGATATATTAGGGTTTGGAGAGGTCATTTTAATTTATCAAATGTGGCAAAAGAGGTTTCAGAGTAGTGTTGTAAACCATTCACTGAAAATATTTTCCTTGGCTTTGGAAGCTAAATTTTGGTGACAGGCAGGATTAGAAATATTATAACCATACATGAAGATCAATCACTACTGATCAAGAAAAACATTACTAAATATGTTGGATGTGAAAGCATGGGAGAATGATAAAGCAGGATTTAATTATTTAATCTTCATGATAATGGTTGTAAATATGTTTGAAATTGCAAAATATCACCAGCATTAAAATTAAACTTGACTAAGAAGAAACTTTTGCTTTATGAAGGCTCTATTTTTTTTCTGCTATCTCTGGCTGTAGGTGCTTCTTTTAATGATCACTTTTCTCTCTCACTTCCTGGCTAAATACATCCTTGCTTCTTATTAAAACAAAGCATTTATGTCTTATACTCTAATGTCTACATTAGTTACTATTTCTGTTTTCTCATTTTTCTCTCTTCTTTTCTCTCTTTTAAGTAATGAGAGTTAAGATAAAAGGAAACTGCTACAGAAACAGAGATGTTGGGGAGTGCAGAAATATCGGGGAGAGGAGCAGGGACAGCACTGAAGCTGAGAGAACTCGCCAGCTGACAACGCACTCTCTCTTTGCAGTCATTGTGGGATCAGGCAGTCTAAAAACAAGCAACCCTCTAAGTCAGCTTAACCCACCCCCCCCAAAAGCACACCAGTTTATGGACCCATGGATTGTGAATAATAAAATCCAGGCAGAAGTAGGAAACGATATGAGAGCTTAAATTCTGAGCAGCTTGTTTTACCCAAGGAATGGGTGACAGTGAAAGCCCCAAATATATTGGCAGAGTCCGCCTGTGAATTAAGCCTTAATACTAAATCTATAAATATATGCACATAGATCTATTTCTTCATCACCATATGCCTATATTCAGACCTCTTTAAATGCCCTTTCCCTCCTATTTCTTTCCTCTATTTCCTTTTCTTTCCTCTTATCTCACTATCATGCTCTACTTTCACTTGGGTTTCAGTAATTTCTCTCGGTTCCATTACCCTCAGTCAATTCCTACTATGCGTCTCACACCCCCCTTGCCACTGATTTTGGATCCCTTTTTGTTCCCTTGCCCTTGGGATGATCAACAACAATCCCCTCCTTTCCTGCTCTCCCATATCCCTCCAGGAACCATAAATCCAGTTGATTTCTTTTCAACACTATCCATATTTATGGGGCCTAAACAGTGCCCTGGTAACAAAACTCACTGCCACTAAGTTAATGTGGCTCCATAGCGTGTGCGTGCGCTTGCATGCACACACACACACACACACACACACGCACACACACACACCGTGGGTTTCTGAAACTGTAAAGGCTCACTGGTGTAGGAATCCCAGGCCTTTCTCCCACATAGCTCCTGGTGGCTTCAAACTACTAACCATGCTTATTTCAGCCCAATATGTAACCTTTCTATGGGTTGCGGACTAGGCTATCTTCAGAAGTTCGAAATCAACAGCTGTGCCGAGTGAGAAAGATTGGTCTTGTTACTCTCAGAAACAGTTATGGTCTCAGAACCTACCAGGACAGTCTTGCTCTGTCCCGCGGGGCCACGACGAGGCCGCATTGGCTGGATGATGGAGAGCGTTTGGAGATTCTGGATGGGATCAAAAAGTCAACGCTACTAAAAATCAAAGATAGGAAGGCAAGGACACAGGGAAATTAGAGTAATGGATATAGCACACACAACAGACAGAAGAAATGTTGATTTGATACATGTAGCGAATGTTACTGAACAATTGGTGTGGTAATTGTCAATTACCAAACTTTCTATTTGAACTCACCAACATACTATTTTCAAAGAATATATTCAACGTGTATAAATGCGTTAACTCTTCATGTTTAAAAGCACATTCTAGGGAAGCAGAATGTAAAATATGCATTGATCAAAAAGGTTAGGGGGAATTTAGATTTACACATTAAGTAAATCTATAAACAGAGCAATATAAAAAGGTGGGAGCGAGCTTTAAGGAAGTCAGAATATGAATTAGATTTGAATGAGCCATTTTTTATTTCTAGGAGCCTTTATTTCACTCTTTTCACAGAGCTCATTTGGGATGTCTGTCTGTACAAATTGTACTAATGAATGTAAAATCGTGTTTCTAAATTTTTAAGTGAAACAAGTGATCAAAATTGTGTAGCAATGTGGACTAATGCAGATATTAAATGCTCCCTCACTATTTCAATGTAGATCACTGGGGGAAATGAAATAAAAGTCATTTGCAGATTCTAAAATAACCTGGTGGTTTCTCATCAACATGTAATCTGAATAACATTAATGCTCTCTACTTTGAACTTTCAAAATGAAGTTCTGCTGTGTTAAACCTTACCAGTTGAGTCTTTACATTTTATGAAGCCATAAGAACCCTTTGATGATTTTAATAGTTCTATGATCCCCACCCCACCCACACGAACTCTCTCTCTTTCTCTCTCTCTCTCTCTCTCTCTCACACACACACACACACACAATTAGTCTGCAATATTAAACCTGCTTTTATCCTCTCCAGCATTGAGCCAAATAAGCAGCAATGACTTTACCTTTGCTACCAAAGTGTATATTGAAACTACCATAGGCTATCAAAATAACAAGCCCATTTGTCTCAGAGGAGTACAGTAGATTGCTCATTAGAAGGAATAATGATGAGAGTTTTTCTTACATACTTTGGGCATGTTGTCAGGAGAGATCATTCTCTGGAGAAAAACACAATGGCTGGTAAAAGTAGAAGGGTAGTGGAACAGACAAAGGCCCTGGAGGAAATGAATTGATAGAATAGCTGTAATAATGAACTCAAACATAAGAATAATTGTAAAGAAGACACAGAATTAGATATGTTTAGTATTGCTGTGTGTGAGATAGCTGTGAATAAGAATTGACTGATGGCACCTAACAACAGAAAAATTTCTCTCTCAAAAATGCACATGCAAAGAACAATGGAAAACAGAACGTAATGTTATTTAGTGTAAGCAACTCTGTAGTTGAAGAGGGAAACATATTACTTTAATCTATCAAAAAGAGATAGTTTTGTCCAAAATTCTATATCCACAGGGGTAAAGTGAATTGAATAATAGATTCTTATAAATTTTCTGAGAAAAATTAAGTCCTAAATTTATTGAAGTATGAAGCTAGGATCATCTTAGGCTAAGCATTTTTACTAAAAGTAAAAACAAGAACACTGATTTTGCTCAAGAATCAGAATCTTTTCTTTATGTGCAGGTGGGAATAATGTAATTAACTAGACAACTTGGGTTTTTATTTTATTATTCTGTCACCTCTTTGTACTCCTATAGCTTCTACTGTTCCTCCTTTGTGTTAGTCCGGGTAGACTAGAGGAACAAATTTCATAGACACGCACATAGATAAAAGGAAAGAGTTTATATACAAAAGGAAAATGACACTGAGAAGGCATCCCAGCCCAGTCCAGTTCAAAGTCATAAGCCTGATATTAACCCATATGCCCAAAATCAGTCTATAAAGTCTCCTTCCCACTCACGAAGTCACAGGTCAGTGGGTGCAGAATCCCAGCGCTGGCAGGGGTCTCCTCATGGATCCTCACTTCCAGGGCTCAGGGCCCATCAACAGCATGGCACTCCAGTTTCAGAGGTCTGGCTCCATCAGGGCAAGACCATGTGGTCCCTCCGGGGGCTCCTCCAGTTTCTTGGACGCTGCCAGCTTGTCTTTTTCATGATTCAGCATCTCTCAGACTAACTCCCAACAACTGGGGAAGATAGCTTCTCATCTTCACAAGGGAAATATCGTGATATTTCCCAGAAGTCTCAGGAGAAAGCCATGCCCACATAGAGACCTCATTGGCTACTCAATGGCTATCTCCAGATTCACAGGCTAGACTCCACCCCTATATTTCAATCATGAAATTAACATAAACAAATGACTGCCACATCCTTCATTCTAAGATATGTAGGGGCTGATATGTCAGTGCTTATAATAACTAAAACTCATAATTAAAAAAAATTACTAATCATAGTTTAGTGAGTTTCTTGAAATTTTAACTCAGTTACCATATTGAAGGTAGCTTTAAAATGTCACATGATAATAATCAGTGTGCTAGTCCAGATTGAGTAGAGAAACAAGTTCATAGACACTAAGAGAAACAAATTCACAGACACTAATATATATGTAAGAGAAAATTAAGAAAACATCCCAACCCAGTCCAGATCAAGTCCATAAGTTTGATATTAATCAAAATGTCCAATACCAAGCTATAAATTCTTCTTCAGACTCATGAAACACATGCATGATGCTGAATACTGAAGATCACAGTTCAATGGGTGGAAAGTCTTGTGGATCCTGTGGATCCACATGGCTTCTCCAACCATTGCATAGTTCCATAGGAAGTGAGCGTGTGTCTGGTCTCCAGTGAGCCATTTATCCCCTTCATGCCTCCAAATAAGGTCATCAATCTGTGACCTGATTTGCAGGCTAGATAGATTCCAGTCCTCTGCAAGTTGACACGAGATATGTAATTGCCATAGACCACCCCTTGTCAATTTGACACTTTCACACAACTCTAGCCATACATGATTTTCACACAAACAATAATAAAATCATATCTTTATCTAACATGGTAAAACAAAATGCATACAACTTAATATATGCTAAAACCTCATTTAAATATATTATTCTAAAAGTGAACAACACAACAATTTTCTACATTTAAAAATTAGAGTTATGTAAACCTATACCCTAATCCTATAATCCTCTGAATATATTCCAAAATCTAAGAAAATTGGTAAGCCAAATACTACATTCCTTTATCTGCCCCATTTAGGGTATCTAGTTTTCATACTACTCACTTACATTGATGCAGTGCTCTGAGGAGACAATCATGTTCTTTAGTGTAAAGAATCTTCTTTCCAGTTGGAACCTTGTGAAGTGTTCACCCATAAACAAAGTCAATTGAGGACAGGCCACCCGTAAAGTCAGCAGCAATATGTACCAGTCCATAGGTTCAAAAATCTTCTCTTCATCTAGTTGGGGTCTGACCAACTCACGGTGTTCTGTCTCACTTAGCCTCAGCAGTGTGCCCATTGGTCGCCTCACTTTTAGATAATGGGTCCCTTCACAAAATCTTAACAACCCTAACCCATTTGTTCTAGATCATGAACTTCAGACCAGTCAGCTCACTCTTATTTTCTCCTCTAGGCCCTGTGAACTAGGTCCACGGATGCCAGTGGCAAGTCTCAACCCTTCTCTTTATTGCTGCATTTCTTCCACTTCCACTTAAGAAGTGGGTACAGATGGTCAGCTAGAAAGCATTTCAGCCTGTCCACAGGTTCCCTTTAATAAATCAGTGCTAGAATGGAAAGTTTCTTTCTTTTTTTCTTTTTTTTTATTTAGAAATCACTGCCCTCAGGTGGTGGGAGTAGGAGGCCCAGCCTTTGCTCCTGGAAGCCGGAAGTGAACCTCCATCCCAGTGGGCCACAGTACCGCGCACAACCACTACGCCACCGGGGCTCAGCCGGAAAGTTTCTTTATGGCTCCACTTTTTCCCCCATCTATTAGCACAAGCAACTAGTTAGAAATTTGAAAAAAAAAAAAACAAGAAAGTTCTGTTTTGTTTTGTTCTTTCCTGTGAATCTGTGAACAGCTTCCTGGTAAGTCTCTTCACCGGAGCATGTCCTGAGCACTGGGTGAGGCTTAATTTTTCAGAGGCTTCTTTGTAAACATATTTTAACCCATTCAATATTTCAAATTGGTGGCTGAAGCAGTTAATTTACAAATGATCCATTTATTCTCAGTAATCATTTCTATAAATTATTATATCACTAACAATATACAGAAGAAAACAGTATAAATGTAGTATAAAACAGTATGAACAGCCAGATCCTAAACTCAATTCTTAAAGCAGTCAAATGGGTCTGAGTCCTGGTGGCGTAGTGGTTGTGTGTGGGACTGTGGCCCACTGGGTTGGCGGTTCAAATCCAGCAGCAGCTCTCCAGGAGCAAGGCTAGGCTTCCTACTGCCACCAGGTGGCAGTGCCAAGGGGCAGTCTCTTTTTTGCCCACAAAAAAGCCAGTCAATCTCCATTCTTATCTCCTTTATCTTAATTGTCACATAAATTATTTCATTGATAATAAGTATGACTTTAGACATACTTAAGATATTAAGTATCCAGCCAGGGCCAGGCTTTCTGACAGCTTTTGTGACCTTCTGTTCAGCCTTTTTCACTGAGCAATTTGGTCTCTGAGAAATTCATGGGCTGATTTTGCCACCTAAGCTCAATATTCACATTTATTACAATCAGTTTCACCATTTTAAACAGGAATAACCAAGGACAACAACTAAGGAAATTAATCAAAATATTAACTTCCTGTGTTCTTTGCAGAAAACTACATAGGCAATTTCAAGGCCATATCTAACCCCTGGCTAGCCAAAGAAGAAAAAGTACCAAGAATTGGGGGTCAAACATGCATCCACTCTCCATCTTTATGATTTGTTTCTCTAGTATCCCAATCCTAAGGTACCATAATGTGTTGGTCGAGGTTGGCTAGACAAACAAATCAAGAGACACTCCAGTGTGTAAGAGAGAACTTTATATCAAAGAACAATTATAAAATTAGAAACTATCCCAGCTCAGTCCAGATCAAGTCCATAAGTCTGAAATTGGCACATATGTCCCAAACCAATCTGTAAATTGCTCTTCAGAGTCACACAACACAGGCAATGATAATAAATGTGGGCAGAACACAGGTCAGTGGGTGGAAAGTCTTGGGAATCCAGAGGTGGTGGAAGCATCTCAGCACTGGTGTGGGTCTCCAGATGGCTCCTCCAGCTGCAAGACTTGGACTGCCATTAGCATAGCTCCATGTGGCTTGTCAACAAGATTATCTCACAGAGAGTGAGTATACGCCTGGCCTGCAGTGAACTAATTATCTCTCGTGCTTCCAAATGAGTTCATCAAGCCATGACCTGATTGACACCTGATTCCACCTTTGTAAGTTGACATGAGGGTATGTAACTGCCACAACTAGTATCCATTGTGATGGGGTTTTAGTATTTCAACATTTTAAAAGTATTTTTAAGAATTAACATTTTCAGCTAATTTTGTTTAACTCAAACAAAATTTATATATACATATAATTAAAATTGAAATTACTTTAGGACCTGTTCAAATTCCACCAATAATTTTCTTTCAATTGCTGTTTTGGAATATAATTTGATACTGGTTTCTGTTTAAAATAATGAAAATGAATGCCAAAATTATTGATATCATGAGAAGAAATACCTTTTTCAAAATAAACAATGGAAACAGGCATGGGATCAGAGTTGATTAACTACATAATTCTGTCTCCTCAGATATGTGCTGTAAGAAGCAATGCAGTTACTTTTGATGGTCAAACAGGCCATGATAATGCTCTTGTGCAGATCAGAATGATAGCTACAGACAGTTGATCTGTTGAAAAACTATAAAATATACCTTCCTGAAAGATGAGAAAGATAAAAAGTGGTAAAATTTATGTGTGTGATTTTGTACATTAGTAGAGTACGGATGTAAAGAATGTTGAATTCAATCTCAGGGGAAAATAAACAAAATTCCTCATTTTGATCAGTTTATTGGGTTCTACTTTTAGGTTTCAACTCCTGAAAGTGACTGGAAATAACTTTGAAAGTCAACAATCGGTGACTTTCAGCAAGATGCGGGTCACATAGGCAGCTTGTGCTGGGAGCTCAGTGTAAATCAGAGAGGGGACATATAGAGACTCAGTCGGGGACCTGAGGCTGTTGGTTAATGCACTGTACAGCACAGGGTGCTTACCTGAGCCAGGAGTTGACTTCCACCCCTCTCCTGCACCCTGTGTGGAGTCCCAGGGACTAGAGACCTCCTGCAGGGACTGTTCCAGCCCCTGCCACCCTGAGATACTGTGGATCCTTAACACAACTATCACCCCAGTTGCATGTTGTGCCCCAGCCACCATGCTCCAGGCTCACCATCCCTCACCAGAAGCTTTTTCAACTTCTGTTTGACACCCATATGGCCGAGGGTCCACCTTCTGCCTCCTGGCAGTTCCTACATCCAGAGCCTGCATTGTCCTTCCTGTGCTATCCCTGCTGTGTCCAGAGTTGTCCTGTCTCCTGTGTTCAGAGTTGTGGAGTTGCATGCGAAACTAACAGTCATGGCAGGGGCCTTTATCCCACCCAACTTCTCATTGTGCCTCTAGCCACAAACAATTGGAGGATGAATAACTCTCTGCTGCAAAATGAGTCCAGATCAGAGATGAAATTAAGTCTTCTTTAGAAATCTAGAGAATACAATGTAATCAAACCTCTGGAACACAACAAAAGCAGTAATCAGAGAAGTTTGATAGCAATAAATTGTTCGCATAAAAAAGGAAGAGAGAGTTGTGATTTATATGCCGATATAAAACCTCCAGCAATTACAGCAGAACCCATTCTACTAATAGCAAAATAAAAGACACAGTAAAAAAATCAGGGATGAGATACATGAGAGGGAAAACAATGAAAAAAAAAACAAATGCAGCTAAATATTGGTTTTTGAAAGGACAGATTTCATTTTATTAGTCAGGATGATGGATGAAATAGGGGACATTATACTGGACCCTAATGAAACTGAAAGACTATTATAAGTACTATGCAGGACTGTACACCACTGAATTCAACCTCTTGGAAAATATGGACATATAGTTGGAAAGACAATTCCTCCTGCAACTATCACAGATGGACATCAAGAATCTCAACAGACCTACAGCAATGGATAGACAAGTTTGTCCAGAGATTACCAACAAAACCATCCCCTGGACCCGAATGCTTCACAGGAGAATTCTAGCAAGCATTAAAGGACGAAGTGACACCAAGCTTACACATACTCTTCCAGAACATAGAAAAAAGATGACTGCGGCAATCATGTTCTCAAGTGAATTTCATTACTGGAAGTGTAGGGGTGGATTCTAGACTGTCAATCTGGAGATACCCAATGAGACCTCTGGGTGTGCATGGCTTTCTCCTGAGAATTCTGGGAAATTTGGTGAAATTTTTCCTTTGGAGAGGAGGGACTCACAGCCCAGTCTGTTTGAGACAGTCTACTAACAAGACAACATGGCAGCATGCTGGCAGGTCCTGACTCCTAGAAACTGGAGGAGCCAGAGGAGAAGGCACATGGGCTTACTCTGATGGAAGCCAGACAATAAACAAAGAAATCTCTACCAGTATGGAGATGCTTCTACCAGCAGTAAATACACAAAATTCTGCACCTACTTGCCTGGGATTTTCCTGGCATTGTTGCATATGTTCTGTGAGTCTAAAGACTTTGTAGACTGCTATCAGACATTTGGGCTGATATCAGACTTATGACCTTGGAATGGGCTGAGTTGGGATGCTTTCTCAATGATCTATTCCCCTTGTATATAAACCTCTCCCTTTTACATATGTGCACGCTTATGAATTCGTTTCTCTAGTCTATCTGGACTAACACAATGGTCAACTCCCAAACTCTTATTATGAAGCCGGTATAAAGCTAATACCAAAAGTGGATAAGGGTACCACAAGAATTGTGATCTACAGACAAATATCAGTAATGGACATCCATGCAAAAATCCTTAACAAAATACTGGCCAAAAGAATATAAAAGAATATAAAATGAATAATTCACTATGGCCAAGTGGGATTCATTAAAGGGATGCAGGATTGATTCAGCATATGAAAGTCAATCAGCATTATTCACCGCATTGATATGAAAAATTATAAGAACTACATGGTAATATGAGTTTGATGAATGCAGTAAAAGCATCTGATAACATCCAACACCCATTCCTGTTTAAGATATCCAGGAAGATAAGAATGGAAGGACAATTCCTCAACATAACACAAACTATATGGGCTGAGCCCCGGTGGCATAGTGGTTGTGTGCGGGATTGCAGCCCACAGCAGCAGCTCTCCAGGAGCAAGGCTGGGCCTCCTACTCCCACCAAGGGACAGTGAAGTCCACAAAAAAAATAAATAAGTAACACAAGCTATATATGAAAAACAACAGACAATGTGGTAGTCAATACACAAAGGACTAAAGCAATCCCACTGACAAAGCAGAACAGGCAAGGATGTTCCTTGTCCCCACTCTTATTTAACATTAGACTGGAGGTCCTAGCTAAAATCAAAAGGGAAATGAAAGATATCAAAGTGAGTCATCTGGGGAAAGAAGATTTGAAACTTTCTTTATTCATAGCTAAAATGATTTTATGTACGGAAAACCCCCACACCTCCATGAGAGGAGTGCTGGAAATGATCAAGGAATAGGACAGAAGGATACAAGATCAAAAACTAGAAGACTACTGAACTGAGAAAAGTAGCACCCTTCATAATAGCCAAGCACAAAAAGAAATAGAAATAGCTAGAGGTATGCTTAGCTCCCCCCAACCCAAAAGATTTGTAAAAGGAAAACTGCAGAAACCTGTGAAAGAAACTAGACCCTCACACTATCATGGCTTTGGTAAGTGCAATTTACACCTATAATAAATAAAGATTACAGTATAATTATAGAGGATAAAAGAGATAGAAAAGAGAGTAAAATAAAGGAGTCAGACATATTTCATGGTAGCATGCTCACTTTAGCCCTTCTTATTGGTCCACATGGAGGTGGAAGAGGGCAGGAGAGAGAGTGAAAAGAGTGAAGGAGTCGGAAGGTGGGAGAGGGAAAGAGGACCAGAGAAGTCAGGGCTGGGGACCTGAGGGAGGACTGAAGACCTGAGAAAAGGGCAGAGGACCTGAGAGAATATCTTTATAGTTTGAGACTTTCATAGACAGCCATTTGTCATGCATATTCAGGAGTTACATACATCACAAGGTAGATGGGAATCACAGTAAAGTCCCTGAGCTCACAAGTGAGAAAACTTAACACTGATATTGGGGAAGGCATGCAGGGGGATGGTCGCTGCAGTCGCAGGAGATAATCAGGGAATGTCTGCCTCTACAAGGAGACAGAATTAACCATGTGCTCACTTTAAAACAGCGGAACTGTTTGGGGGAGAATCTGTGGGAATGGCATAGGTCTGTTTCCCACAGAATCCAAGAATCACTTTCACAAATTGAAGAAAATCTCATGCCCATGGATCAAAAGAATCTGTATAGTAAAGATGTCAGTTATGTCCAAGGCACTACATAAGTTTAATGCTATTCCAATACAAATACCATCATATTTTTTCAGAGAAGTGGTACAACTGATTGCCAACTTCATGTGGAGAAGGGCTTGATTAACAGACTTCAGCACCTAATATTCAGTCACAGCGGTACAAATATTGTTGTACCGATATCATGGCAGATATTCAAACTGATGAAAAAATCCTGAAAACTCAGAGATGAAATCATTAGCAGAGAGATAACTGATCTTTTAGTAGGGTTCCAAAAATATCAATGGGAAACAGATGCTGTCTTTTACAGGTGATCTGGAAAAAGTGGATATCTAGTTGCAGAAAAATGAAGCAAGTCCCTTACTTCACTCTGTGCAAAAGAATGTCCTCAAGGGGGATCACAGAGCTTAAGGTAAAACCCCAAGTTATTAGGGCCATTAATGAGAAAATTGGGGCAGACCTGAAAGCTTTGGTGGGGGGAATACATAAGCTATCAAAAATAGGGAAGGACAGTAACACAGAGGAAGCACAAATTGACAAGGGGGATATATTGAATATAAAAGAACTGTGTAGATAGAAAGAATTAGCAAAGAGAGTAATAATACAGCCCATACAAGGAAACCATCTATAGCAGTGACACATCAGACTAAGGCCTCATTACTGAAATCTACAACACTCTGCTATCTTATAATTAGCAAAGCCCAAAACAAACAAACAAACAAACCAGCAAAAAACCAATAGCACACTGAAGAGGTGAGCAAAGGACCCGAACAGAAGTTTAAGAAGGGCAGAAATCCAAATGGCCAATTAACAGAAAATTAGATCACTAGCCATAAGAGAAATGCAAATTAAAGCAAGATACCACTTAACATCCTCAAAGATAGCCCAAGGAGGAAAAAAATCAGAAAGCAACAAGTGTTGGAGGGACTGTCATGAAATAGGAACTGCCATCCACTGCTACTGGACCTGTAGGTGTGTGCAGTCATTACGGAAATCAATTTGGTGTTACCTAAAGAAATGGAAATTGTGCTACCATATGACCCAGTAATCCCTCTTCTAGGCATATTCACAGAAGAGGCAAGAAACAGACCAGACATATGCACTCCAAATGTTCATCTCAGTACAGTTCACAATTTCAAGAAGTCAGAAACAACCCAAATTTACAACAAACAAATGGATTAAAAAAACTGTAGCACATACCTACAATGGAGTACTATGCATTGCTAAAAAGCAGTGATGAATGCACATTGCTGCATGGGTAGTACTAGAAGAAATTATGCTAAGTGAAGTAAGCCAAGCACAGGAAGACTAGTACACCATGAGTCCACTGAGGAAAGCTTAAAAAACACAAGGGGCATAGTGGGAAAGCTATTAAATGCATAAATTCCTGGGTCGAGGTCTAGGTAATCTGTCAGGGGTCAGACACAAACAAGGGGTACATATGGCAGTCAACTGAAAAGGAGGGGAAAAGGAAAACAAAATAAAAGTGGATATGGGTAGGGTGGGAGACAGAGCACTACCCCATCATCAGGAAGGTATCGTTTATGTCTCCAACAGAAAGAGAGAGAGGGAGCACAACTCAACCTGGTGAACCAAACTTGAGGGCACCATTACCAGCATGAAACAGAAAACTAACCGAAAGGTCTTCAGGATCGACCCCAATCCCAGCTACTTGGACCCCCTCCCAGAATTATACACTACAAAGGACACCAATAAAGATACACCTTGGGGAGAGGGGCAGGTCTGCTCAGACCCCATGGGAGCAAACTAAGAGGGGAGGAGAGAAAGAATGGATCACATCATTGTCCACCAAGCCCCTAGGATGACATTCCTGCATGGAATAGCTAATGCACAGAGAAGAATGTAGATTTGGTCCCAGCATGAGACATGGTCACCCCTCACTGACCCGTAGCTCTACAGAGGAAACACTACAGATACAGTGTGGGGATTGTGCCTGATTTGGCATGTTTCCCCACCAGCACCACCAGAGTGAAACAAAAAGGCAGTTCACAGAACAGCAAGGGGAGGCTAGTAATGAAGTTTCCTAGGAATTCCAAAAATGGAATTTTGGGTCAGACCTTGGAACCTTATCAGATTTTATTGGAAAATATACATAAAAGTTAATAGACAGGCCTGAAACTATTTATGGGCTTTTCTCTCCCCCCATGTCTGTCAACATAAGATAGGCAGGATAAACAACCCCAAAGAGAAAGCAATTGGAAAGACATGGCATAAGGGGAGGTGGCAGAAAGGAATGAGGGAACCCACAAACCCAGGGACAAGGGAACAACAAGTGATCTAAATTGATGTTGAAGAAGGCGTAGAATGCATGTTGGGGTTTGAGCAAGAACAATGGAGCTGAGAGGAATTACTGAGAGCTGAAGGTAGATTGAGCATGATAGTGGGACAGGAGGAAAGTCAAAGAAAATAGAGGAAAGAAGTAGGAGGCAAAGGACATTTACAGAGGTATAAATACAACCGCATCTATGTGCAAATATATTCATAAATACTGGTAGGAATATAGGTCTATGTACATATATTTATATGTTAAGTATTAAGGTAGCAGATAGAAATTGAGTCTCTACTCAATTACTCCTTCACCTCAGGAACACTTTGCTCCAATAACCAGGCATTATGTGAATGATCACTTTCCCAACATAGTCACAGAAGACAAAATGATTATGCAAGCAAATATAGTGAAGAAAGCTGATGGTTCCTGGCAATTAAAAGATAAAGTAATTGGGGTACTAAAGGCTTGAAGATAAGCAAGCATTGATCTATCTGGGAAGTAACAAAATCCACATGGAAGCAGTACACCTGCAATGACAAAATGTTGACAGGATCAGGTATCAAGTATCTGAAGATGCAAAACAATCATATTGATATGACTGAGTGGGGGACGAGTGGTGACCCAAGCCATCTGTAGACAATTGGACATCCCCTCACAAAGATGAGCCAGTCAAGGTGCAGTATTTAACACCAAGGAAACATACAACACTCCTCTAGTTCTTTAATTGTTTAATGTAGGCCCACCCCCAACTATCAGGTCCCCAGTTTTACCTTACAAATCAGGCTAGACCAGAGCATGCATACTGGAAGAGTTAAGAACTCTCAACACAAGGAATCCAGGACAGATAAACCTTTCAGGAGCACTAATGGGAATAGGGATGACCACGAGGGGAAGGGGAAGGTGCGGGGAGAAAGGGGCAACTGATCTCAATGATCTATATGTCCTGCCCCCCCCCCCCATGATGATGAAAACAGAAACATGGATGAAGGGAGACAACAGTCTGTGTCAGATATGAAAATAATAATAATTGACAATTTATCAAGGGTTCATGTGCATGAGAGGGTGGGGAAATGATAGAAAAAATGAGGAGCTTCTCCCAAGGGCTCAAGCAGAAAATATATTTTCAAAAGGATGATGGCAACATATGTAAAAATGAGTTGGACACCATGGGTGTGTGAGTCGTTATAAGGGCTGTGAGAAACTGCAATTATTAATGTATTTAAATAAAGTCAACTACCATTTAGCTAGGTTCTCTTTAAACTTTACATTTCTACCAGAGTTTCTCCAAGCATTATCAAAATTTACACTTCCCTATCCCTAGTTCTTCACTTCTCACCACTCTCACTGGCTACTCAGATTCTTCAACTAGTAGAGTATTTAGCAGAGAGAAGTTATCCAATTTCTAATTTGGAGGGACATTTTAGGCATTACTTATTTTTAATTATCAATGTTTCATTATGTTGGAAGAAAGGAAATGTGAGGAAAGTGGAAAAGGTTATTTGAACAGATTTAATATCTTTATTACAAGAAATTGGATTATAGCAATATAAGCATTGGATAAAAATTATGAATTTTTCAGATTATACATTTGAACTTTTATTTAACAAAAAAAACATTTTACTTTAAAAATGCTATATGTGTGTGTGTGTGTGTATACATATAGCAAAGTGGTCTGATTTCATTCAAATCATATATATATAGATTTTCTGGATTAAGATTTTTTTGTTTGTTTGTTTTTTGGGGGGCATCACTGCCCTTTGGTGGTCGTGGGAGCTACCCAGTGCTGCTTCTGAGAGCTGCCACTGGAGTTGAACCATCAAGCCCATGGGCCGCAGTCCCGCACTTAACCACTTATGCCACCAGGGCTCAGCCCTGGATTATGATTTCTAAAAAGATTGAATAAAATGTGCGTTATTTATATTTGGGGATATTACATTATATAAATCTATGTAAACTAACTCTTTAAGATTATAGATATTATTTATAAATCATTTTTGAATTAACTAAATTTGAAAACAGATTACAGTTTAGAAGAAAGAAAGTAAAACTTTGTACTCTCCACAGGTAGATTGAGATAATATGAATTGCACTTAAATGTTTCCTTAAAATTGGGTGGGAAATTATGTTCCCCAAATGTACACAGATTTTACTTTATATATTAAGACTAAGGGAGTAGACTCAGAGAGAAAGCTGTGCTAACAAAAATTTCTGTAGACATGTATCAGCCTTTGTTGGCTTTAGCATATACTTCTCGTTTATGTCCTAGTATCTCTTATTCACACTTCACTCTGCCTGTAATTCCTATTTCCCAATTTCTCCCAGAGAGAAGCAATTTAACTCTGAGGGTCCAAGGACTCATGTACTGTCATCACAAGAGCATTTTATTGTGAAAAATAAATGAGTCAAGTAAATCGCTGTCTGCTATTTTTAAGGACAGTTTTCTGTATTATTTCACCTCAAAATCACAACCTATTCCGTATATCCTTTGGTGACCATTTTTAACATCATAAATATGTCTCCCAATATATTAATTACTAGCATTTTAAAAGTTAGATTACTTATACAATTCTGGATTTCTCGCATCCCTTAAAAAGCTTAAGTTCTTGACAAGAGTGGGTTCACATTTTGTCTCTTTGTAGAGGACCCTTGTTAGAGTACACATCTTTAGTCAACTGACCAAAATTTTCTTTCAGACACATGTACTTATTTCAGATGATTATTTTAGAACTCTAAAATAATCTATTTGATCATTTGCAGACAATCTATTTGAATCTTAGTATCTTCCTCTTAATAATATTTCATGTTGTGCATAATTGGTAGCGCTATCCTCTGGAGATTCTTTTTTAAAGTTTTTAAAATAAGTTTAATGTACTATTTTTATGAGGAAGACAAAAAAGAAAACTGCGCTTTATGGCATTTTCTAATGTCCTTGATGTACATTTTTCCATTGTAGTGAAGTTCAGTAATGTGACATAACCAAATGAAGTTTTGGAGAGAGACATGGATATAGTTTGTATGGGTCAGTGTAACTGGCATTCATGATTCCACTGTCTTTGGTAAAGGTTTTGTCTGTGTTTCTTGAGCCATAGTATACGATTTTAATTCTGTTCACACTTCTGTCACTGCTCTTTGGAAAAATAGTGTGAGTTCTGGATCATAGCAACTATACAATCACAGAAAGAAATGCAGCCCAATCATATAACATTCAAAATTCCTTGCTATATGTGTTGCAGCCACTTGTCAAACCATCTCCAAGGTCTTCCTTTTATATATCAAGTGTCTACTGAGAATAATGTCCTTATTCCCTAAGCATCTCTTCTAAAGTCTCTCTGCTCTTACCATCAAAAGGGAAATACGGCCCTTCTTATTTTCAGCACAGGTTTGTTCATTCTTCTGGAAGTCCATTTTATATTAAATATACATTGCCAACATCATATTCAAAGGCATAAATTTCCTCTTTGAAATAATTTGGAATTTTTCTCTGGTTTTCATATGCTTAAGAGGCAGTAGAAATGCCATGACTTGGTAGGTATCAAGGAAAAAGCTGTTTGTTCCTTAGGAAAACAGGACCAGAGAGCCATCTTTCATGGCTCAAGGCCATGGGAACCTGTTCATGGCTCAACATGGGGATGAGATAAAGCAGATGCCAGCCTGTCCTGCTCCCTGGCCAAAGTTGCTGAGGCAGCAGTCTGTAAACATCAGTTATTTCACATTCTCAACCTTATCTGACCCCCCACCCCCTGTCTGTGAACACCCTGATTGATGTATTCATGCTACTTTGTATAGACTCAAATAGTTGTCAACTGTCCCTTTGTGTAGAAACCTTTCACAATATGTAGGCTTCATGACAGGGAGTGTACATAAACCTTTACATAAAGTTCACACCCTGGAGTGTGCAACCTGGAGTGTGCACCCTGGAGGGTGCAAGGTTCCTGCACCCCTACTGCATTATCCTTTTATTTCTTATCTTCTTATCTTATTTTATCTCTTATCTTTTTTATCTTATCTATCTATATTTTTTTCCATTGAGGATCATCCCCTCTGGAAACTGATGGGTTTGTAAGATAAGAGCTGAACATGATATTATCTTACAATTGGCACCCAACATTAGACTTGAGAATTTCCCATAATATGGCGGGGGTGGAGGGGGGAGAGTTGCCCAAAGAAAATAGAAGCTAAAAGTAGAAAAGTCACATGCTCTGCAACCCTCAGGAGGAGCTTTGTGAGTCGTAGGGGGAGTTTTTCAGAGATTACATATAGGGCAAGACAGTAGCCACATGTTCTTTCTCTATTGGTGAGACAAAACCATGCAACAATACTGAAAATAAAATATCTTTCAGTGTTCAGGATGTATAAGATATGATTCCCAGAAGTAGTAACATGTAGTGAAGAAATTTAAAAGCATTTTCTAGTTCACTGGGAACGGCATGGTAGATTTAGAAGTTCTTAGAATGTGAATTAAAAAATGTGAAAGTTGTTCTGCTTATGAGCCATAACATAGGAAGGTCAATGCAGATAGAAGGTGCAGCATTGTCTACAAAATTATTGAAGAACAGATAATTTTTAAAGTTTTTTTTAACTTATCTAAGCAGAGAGCCATTTTCTCACAAAAAAGCTGCATGCTTGAAAGGAAAACATATTCCTTATGACCCTTGGACTTTATAAGTTTTAGAGCCAGTGCATATGGAAGGGAAGTGTGAAGGCAAATCTGTGTCTGATTCTGCACAAAAGCTTCCATGTTGTTTTAAATTAGATGAGAGTACTCTCATGGAAGGTAAGGATGTTTTCCAAAGGAGGACAGTCCTGGAAATTTGTTTATCCTCCATCAAAAGCAGCTTCAGTTCCATTTTTGGAAGGTGTCTAAATTGAAAGAAAAAAAAACTTTCAGTCTTATAAGCCAGACACTGGAAGATAGCAAGGAAGAATTATCAAAGACACATTCTGTGCAGAAATAGATTTACAACTAGGCCAGATAAAGCAGTGTCTTAAAAGTGCAACAAAGAATTCTTGTTGAGAAGGGTCTCAGAAACTTGTCTTGTGGGTCCTGTGACCATGATTGATCATTTTCTTCTGATGTAAATAGTCCTCAGGAAATGAGATGAGGGAAGTTAGAAAAGTAAAAATATTGTTTTCTCTTTGAAATTGTTGATAGGAATGAAAAAGCAGAAGTTAGTTTTTGAGATGTATTTATCTCTTCATTAATAATGATAGAATCCTTAGCCGAAAAGAAATGATTTGTTTCTGCTTATTAGATGGCATTATCCAGAATCTGCCTCTCTCTCTCTCTCTCTCTCTCTCTCTCTCTCTCTCTCTCTCTCTCTCTCTCTCTCTCTCTCTCTCCCTCCTCTCTGCAATGTTGTGCTCAGGGAACAAGGCAGGCAGAAAGAAAAAAAATGATCCCAGAGTTTCCATGGATTTACAAGTATGGGGAGCCATCCAAGCTGCAGCCACTGCTAAGAAATGCAAGTGCCAGTCTGGTTTATTGTCAACCGGATTTGTTGATTTGTTTGATGTTATTCATGAGGAAAAATTAAGTCCAGCCTCAGAGAAGATTCAGACTATGGAGCTGTATCACGATCTTGGAAGATTTCAATAGAGAAAGGATAAGGTTCACTTTCTTAATGATTTTCAAAGGTTTTTAGGAGGCACTGTGTAACTGCCTATTTAGTCACTAACAACCAAGCTGTTCATTTTCTTTGCAACTTCGCAGAGATTCGGCTTGAAGGAGACATCAAGCTTTAGTCACAGCCCCTCACCTGGAACTATAACTTACTATACAAAGTATTTTTCAGAGATTTATTTTTCAGATAGTTTCTCAGAAGCCAGTTGATTTGTTTATTTTTCTGTTTTCTGTTTCCAACCAAGAGAGTTTTAACAGGAGGAGAAGCTCCTTCGGAATGGCTTTCTTTGAAAAATTCTTTTCTTAGATCTGTGGAAACTTATGTTGACCAGATAGTAGAATAAATTATGTAAGGCAGAATTCAGTGTATTCATTTGGTTGCTAATGACCTTATTAAAATTGTTCCATCTTGCATATTTTCAAATTAACATTTTGTTGGCACAAACTTTTAATTGGTTAGTTGTTTTTTCAGGATATACCAGATAATTAAATTGTCATTCTATAGGTATCTTTTGGAAATCTTTAAAGATTACATTCTTGATTGTATGTGTCAGTTTGAGTACACTAGAGAAACACATTCATAGACAAGGATATCGATATAAGGGAATGGTTTATATACAAGAAGAATGGAACATTGAGAAAGCATCCGAACCCAGTCCAGTTCAAAGTCATATGTCCAGTATTAGTCCATATGCCTAATACTAGTCTATAAAGTCCCTTTCCAATTCACAAAATCACAGGCCAGTGGGTGCAGAATCCCATGCCTCCTCGCTTCCAGGGCTCAGGGTCCATCAACAGCATCCAGTGGTGGTAGAAGCAACTCAGCACTGGCAGGGGACTCCACATGGCTTCTTTGGCTTCAGAGGTCTGGCTCCATCAGGGTATGACTTCTCCTCCAGCTCCTCAGATGCTGCCATCTTGTCTAGTCCATAGTTTGTGGTCTCGAAGACTGACTCTTAACAACTGGTGAGATGGTCTCTCATCTCCATCAGGGAAATATCATGAGATTTCCCAGAAGTCTCAGGAGAAAGCCATGCCCGCAAGGAGACCTCATTGGTGCTCTCCAGATAGCCTCAATGGCTATCTCCAGATTAACACACTAGACTCCACCCCTACAACTTAATCATGAAATTGACATCTTGAATACATGTCTGTCACATGGTAACACAGAAAACTTCTGTCACAAGCTGAATTATATTTTACAGATGCCATCCATGTGTTCAATGGTCAGAAACAAGCCTTTGTTATGTCTCTTGGGTATACTTAATCCAGGTGAGGCTATAAGAAATGTTAATTTCAATCTCTTGCTTTTATTTTATCATAGAGTTCCATAACCCACAGTAATAAATAATGGACCAGCCTACACTGGTAATTTTTTTTCTTTTGCAGTGAATGGCAAATACATCATATTACTGGAATCCTTTAGCAGCAAAAAGAAAGATTTTTTTTTGTATGTACTCCTGACAGTCTGAAGGTGCAACTCCAAAAAAATTAAAAAGTGGGAGAAGGCAATTTCTTTCCAGGGGATTTATTATCATTAATTCTTTTCTTTGCCAAAAGACTCAAAAAGTATTTAGGCTGAAAATCAGTTTTCTTCCTCTCCTCATAGGTCTTTGAGAATTTTTAAGATGTGGTGGAATAATGATGATGGAAATTAAGCATCAGGAACTTGTCCAAGAGAATGATTTTGTGTATATTTCAACAGATAATGGAAACAACTTAAAGGTTTCTTTTTGGCTTGTCATGTCATAAGAATGATATTCCTGGAGTGATGACTTTGTTTCCAGTGATTTCTGCTGAGACAGTTGCAGTCAGAGA